>JANIJG010012966.1:0-28024 GCA_024611175.1 Megaceryle torquata | reverse complement strand
CATCTCTACAAAAACAAACCAACACAAAAAAAAAAAAAAAAAAAAAAAAAAAAAAAAAAAAAAAAAAACCAAAAAAAAAAAAAAAAAAACAAACAAACAAACAAAAAACAGGTGGGAACTCAATATCCTTTTGCTCATGGATTTGTAGAAATAAATTAGTACAGAAGTCATCTTAAAACAGTAGTTGTCATATTAATTATTCTGGATTTATAAAGAACAGTTCTCTTTTCCCTCATCAACCTTTCTCATTATCTTGCCATACAAAGTATTTCAGTGCATCATGGAAAACTGGACTAACTTTTGCCTATATAAAATAAGCTATGAAACACCCTAATTAACACAGAAGTAATCTGCTTACACACACAAACATATCCATTTAAAGCAAAGAACCAGAGGGCATAAAGCATGTAGCCATCTAATTAGTAGAAAACATTTTCTTTCTCTTCCTCTGATTTTGTGCTAACCCCAGCACTGCTGAAAAGGTTGAGACATATGCCACATACCCCAAGTGTCTCTGCTGATGGAGAATTTGACAAGGCAGATGTGGCCTTGACCCACTCATCCAGAAAAATGCTGTCTGCAACAGTCTCAGGTGTGCTTGCCACCACTGCTTTCTCAACAGAAAGGAGATGCTGTTACTCCTCCATGCACTGCTCCTGAAAGAAGGGGAGGGCAGCTGCCGCAGGGGGAGGAAATAAGGTGTCATGATACCATGTGTCCCTCTCTGCTCTCCCAGTGAAGGTGATGAGGATGACACAGAGAAGAGGCCATGAGGAACCTCAGCAATGGTGCTCTTCCCAAGTTGGTTAACATCCTCCAGCCCTGTGAAGTGTCTGCACCAGATAGTTATGTTGCAATTTTGAGCAAGCAGCATTTGGGGTAGCTGTAGTGTCTTGCCTTTGTGTGCATACATGGGAGAAAATTCATAAGAGGAAAGGGGACTAAATTTATCCTTTTATACAGAGACAACAGAACCATTTGCAACACTCAATCCTGTTGGTACTATGTTGCTTTAAAGGAGGCACCCACTCAGCTTCCTCCCAGGGGCCTGTGTTAGGCACAGAAGGAAACAAACACAGATGAGATCTTCCCATGTTGGGATAGCTAAAAGAAGATGGCTGGAAGCCAGGAATTCAGCATGATAGAGGCATGCATCTGAGCAAAATGGCAGTGCAGCAGTATTTCACTTGGATGCTGCCAGCAATTGTTTTTTTAAAACACATCCGTGTATCGTACATACATCAGGCATCTACAGAAGAAGGTGTATGCAGATGAGAAGACGAATATTTCTTGCTGGTTTTCCTTCAAGACAGTTCTGATTTCAAGATGACAGCATAAGGATTACAGTTTCCCAGATCACTTGCTGTTCAGGGCACATTCCACACTCATTCCATCTGCAGATGCTTTTTAATGTCAGTACACGGATCAGTGACAGGACATGGTGCCCAGGGAACAGCCTGGCACCCTAATAGAAAAAAAGAAAGGCTTGTGCAGCAAAGTATACAGTGAGCCACACTGATGCAGGACAGATTCTTCATTTCAAAGAGAAAAATCTTCATTCTTCAGAAAACAGTGTTCAAAATTTTAATCTTCATTCAGTTCAATGGAGCAGCTTCATAATTTATAGCACCAGATAAATCTAGAAGATGTAATGTGAAATATCTGAGGCTGTTCTTCCCCTGTATTAAAATGCACCTTGGGCAACAGAGCCTTAACTTCTCTTAATGTATGTTTCTAGCAGATAAGTAAACACTTTGGACATGAAATGGAAATTTTCAAGATAGTTACAGTCAGAAAAGCATCAGCTAATACTAGACTTCAGCTGTGCTACCCCACTGATAAGTATATGGGGTGATTTGGCATAGTTGAAAGGAAGCGGCTTTGGAAGAATAAAAAGCTTTTTGTGTACAAGTTGTTGAATCAGAGATACCAAGAAGAAAGACATCATTTTTACATTGAAATTCTGAAAGTGGTCTTGGTGGCAGGATCAAATCATACACCAGAGAACATGGACAGGTGAGCAAAGGATCTCCACTCTCAAAGAGAGGGAAAGCAGAAACAGAAGAGGTGAGGCTGGGAAGCTTAAAGGTTTCTGCACAGAGAAGCAATCCGCTCAGTGCATTGAGATGCATCGACGTTCAGCTTTCTTATAAGTTTCTTATAACTTCAGCTTTATGGACAAAATCTTTAGTCATGTGCACGTTGAACTTTGCATCTGATGGCATCTGGTCAGCTCTGTGGGGCTTTGTGTACAGCAGCAAGCTGCAGGGCAGAGCTGAACTCATCCCAACACTGCCACCACAGTGGCTTAGCAGCAGACTACAGACTGGCAAATCACCCTCAGTGAATTTCAGCACAGTCACAAACTGAGTGGTCTCTTTCCAAAGTACCCCCCGAAGGTGGCTTATATGCACTGGATACTAAGCCATTCTCTGCAGCAAGCTCCCTCCCAGATCCCTGCCACCGAGCTTAGGGAATGTGTGTTACAGACAAAGAGTGCTGTGTGTCCTCAGGGGGACCTTTGCCGAACCATTTCCAGATGGAGAAGCAGGAAACCTTATATTTCTCCTTTCTGCACATTAGCAGACTCACAAATGGAAACTTGTTCAAGACAGAACAAATTCTCATCTTTAATGGGTTTATTTAAGCAGATAGACCTCCACTGAAGGAAACAGCATGTCACTGTGCAACATATCAGGAGAAGAACAGCCATTGTCCACTACAGAACCTGTCTTTAGCTGCTTATAACTCTTTCAAACATTAGCCATCTAAAGCAACACATCCCCTATTCTAATGCTGTCTCAGACTGAATACAGGAGATTTTAGCTGTTTCTGAAAATAACAAAAACATTATTTTTGCCCAAATTACAAACATTATAATAATATTTTTTCTCTGAGAATGTTTTCAGCAAGAGTATCTTCATGCAGCGGCTTAAAATTTGATGGCCTGTTGCAGTGAACACAGTCAGTGACAGCTTTTTACCAGTGGCCACAAAAGTACTTGCCACACCTGTCTGTACGATGCACATGTTGCCCAGAACTGCAGAAACAAGCCTGTCCCTTGCCTGTTTTGGTGTGAGCAGCAATATGAGCCAGGAGCCTGTGCTGCCACTTTGCTGTGCTGCCAGTCAGCTTCCCATCACCAAACACCTCTGGAAAAACACCATCAGAAGGGTGTCTCATCCTTCCGCAGGGCCAACTCCAAAGGGAGAACAGACACATCTACTGGTGATGGGCAGCGCAGGTCTCCATCCCACATTGCACTAGCGATCCTTGCTGTGCCCATAGGTCATGAAGGGAATGTTCCTGGCATTTTGGATTACTTTTTACACAGTGATAGAGAATTATACCAAAAGCTTTTTATATAAACATATAGGATCAAAAAGCAAAGCCCCAGAAAATGGGAAATATCAAACTAACATTGACTGCACAAATTCAAAATCCCATCTTTTGTAACCTAACTACATAGATTACTCTTCAGGATTTCTGCCTCATTTACTGCACTCTTACTACAGTCTTTTGCATTTAATATTTTTAAGTATGGTAGAATAAATTGGGGATATAACATTCAATTAATAAAGCCATTTTGTTTAGCATGAGAACAGTTTATCATACAAAACGCATTTGAACAATCATAAGGGAAAATAGTACAGCAGTGACACATTGTCCTTCTTCTCCCCTGTACAAGACATTTACTCACTCATCTCCCATTCCAGTAGACTATCAAGGATCATGTTTGATTTTTAAGTAATTTCCTATGCTCTTTCTGAATCCTAAAATGAATAAAAGTATCCAAAAACAAAACATGAAAATATTATAATCATGAAATTTAATTTTATTTGTCTCGAAATTGCAGGGAAGAACTCTTAAGTGCCTTACTACTAGCTTCTTTAAGAGTTCTCAATAGGCTATTATGATATTATTTTATGTGGACAGATAACTTGGTATCCATATGAGCCTGCTTAAGTTATTCATTGTGCATTTTGACTCATTGGCCAATCTGACAGTGACTGACAGTCTCTGGAAAAGTACAGTACAGCTAAAAAACCTGACCTAACTTTTAAACAGTTTTCTCTGTGATACTGATATCACCAAACAGAGTCTTACATATGTCATGCTGTTGCTGCAGCAACCTGGCCTCTTTTCCTCTGACTACTGATTGGGAGCCTCGAAGCCTGATATGGACTCAGATGTCTTGAGATTAATCTCTTGGGACCATTCCAGAGAAATCTGGATTAATTTGCAGTTCCTCAAAAATGAAGTAACTATTTCATGTAAACTACTTTTCACATTCCACCAGGCATGAGCTTTCTATTCATAACCTTTATAGAAATCACTAGGTTGGCACAGGGCCCCCAAGACATTTAGGAGAAAGCTGTTGGCACAGTGAGCAGCAGAATTAAAATGGCTTTGGCTTCCTTTGTATTTTTTTTTTAAATGCCAATAGAGAAAAGGTTATTTTTCTGAAAGCAAAAGTCATATTTTGGGCTTTCTTTCACTCCTGAATGCTTACATCTCACTGCATCTAATTTTCAGTTCTCCCTATCTTCATCAGGGATGAGACTGAGACAGTGAAGCAAAGGATTGTATGCACTGATAGCTTGTAAGGATAGGATTGTAAGCACTGATTGTAAGCACTGTGTTGTTCCTAGAGCCAGAGTTAATCCCTAGCTAGCATGGCCATAGAATTTTATAAGGACACCTGAATATTTGATAAAGACAGTTTTGATGGCACAGTTTACATCACTGCACATGTCTCAAATACTCTGAAAGTCTCTTTTATGACTGCTTAGACCCTTTCTTGGGGAAGAAGGGGGAAACACAGTACTGGGACAAACATTATGCAAGAAAACAAATCAGGCCAATTCACATGGGTCTGCCTGGGAGTTCCGAAACATTTTAACCACCTTGCCAGTGTACATAATGTCTTTCTAGAAAGAGCATAACAAGATGTTCTTGTATTCAAAATATATATAATTATAGAGGGCTTGTGTGCCATAGCAGAGTAGTCCGTAGGAGTGCCAAAATGGGGAAAAAAGAAATTTAAATTCTTCTGTACCCTAAATTGGAATAGCCTGCCCAGGGAGGTGGTGGAGTCAACAACTTTGAAGGTGTTTAAGAGCCGAGTGAATGTTGTGCTTAGCGACATGGTTTAGTGGTTTTGATAGGACTAGGAATAAGGTTGGACTTGATAATCTTGAAGGTCTCTTCCAGCCAAAACAATTCTGTGATTCTAAAGGTGTCCATCCCTTGCTAAGATTTATCATATCTGATCTTCAGCAGAACACCACACTCTGCTCAGCTAATGCAAAGCTGGAGGCTGGAGAGGCCATGGCAAGGCGTGCTGAAAAGATGTTCAGAAGAAACCTGAGCAGTAAAAGGGTACTTCCAAGGGCCATGGATGTTGGTGGCCCCTGAGGGTCTTCTGGCTTAGGTCAGACACAGCATCTAATACTTGGACACTAGCAAAACTGGGACAGGAAGGCACATGATCTGCTTCTTCAGAGAATCGTCCAGTATCAGGGAGAATCTTCAGCACTATCTGCTTTACACTGGATATGCAGGGCTGGGCTCCAAGCATGCACAAACTGTTCAGGCCAAACATCTACTGACGAATTGTTTAGCTAAACACACTTGGGCCTCTGTAACACCAACAATTAGCACTTCGTACTAATAATTTCCAAAGGTTCTATGCAAAATTTCACTAATATACAAATTATAAGGAAATGTCAAAGTTGTGATGCAGTGGGCAGAGGTCTGGGGTAATGGCACTTGAGAGACCTGGAGTCACTCCCAGCTTTGCCACAAGTTTGCCAACAAAACAGTTATTTAGCCTTGACTTCCCCAGTCATAAAATAGAAGTAATTGCATATGCTTTGTGAAGTACTCTAAGCTCTACTGCTTCAGAAGATGTCAGTGTTGTTATTATTCACCAAAATTCTTGTTGAAATGACACAGTACATACTATATGAGACAAACCAGTAAGGAAACTAGTTCAATACAACCCTTCATTGCATGGTAGATCCCAAAAGCACCAGTTTCTGTGAATGTGCCTTCCAATTATATGATTGAAGAATATAAGGTGCATAGGGCTTTTCTTCTCAGTACTGGCTTGCAGAATCATGCTAAACCAAATTTATATAACCCAGCTTCCCCTAAAGACAGCTCAATTCCTAGTAGTTGTTTATTGCTTAATTGTTCTACTACATTATATATTATATATTTATATTTTATAACACTATTTTTATACCACTATAACACTCTTATAACTATATTTTATTTATAACACTCCTACTGTATATATATACAGTATATATATATACACTCCTATATATATACACAGGAGTGTTACTAGAGCTAGGCAAAGCTCATAAAGAGAAGCAGCAGCCTTTGCATTACCTGTTTAGAGACATAGCTGCAAGCCCAGATGCATGGGCTGTTCTTGCTATTCACTGCAGGAAAGCAGTGTGTGCTCTCATGGACCATGAAGGCCAAAGCTCTCAGGCAGGGTAAGACACTTACTATTAAAGAAGAAACTAAAGTAATACTTTGGATATGTTGGGCTGACATACAGACTGCCATTAACAGCAGGAGCAGCAGTGGCAGATTAGGCAAGCCTAATTACTCACCTGGGGACCTGGCTTGCATGCTGAGGACATTAATGACACATCTCTCCCTGGGAGGGCAAAGAGAGGTGATCTTTAGTAGAAGTGAGTGGCAGCAGCACCATATAAACATTCTGGCAGGGCGCTGCTCCATTGCTCATCTCAAGGGAAGGGGAGAATAAACTAATATCTTCAAATATTTTTTCATCTTTTCTTTTAGCTACCTAATGTTGCTCTTTCAAAATAGCACTTTTTTTCCAAACCCTTTGATCCACAGCATATGCTAGTGTCTTCTCCTGATTATTCTGTTCAAAACATTTAGAACTGTGTTACTTTATAATGCAGTGAATGGTTCTTACTATATTTTAGCACACTTGCTCCATTTTTTTTAAAAAAGTGGTGTTTGTTTTGGTTTATCCATTGTTGGCATACCACTGAATTCAAGGAGGGCTCCTTTCCTTCTCCACCTGAGATCCAAAGCAAAGCCTCAGCGTCTGTGATAATGCTTCTAGCAAAGTGTTGCTTTGACATAATGGCTGTGGGAAGTTTCACTACTCCTTCATATGTAGATAGAACAATGAGTTTCACACACTTGCTCACCTAAACCAAATCCTGATCCATATTTCTGGAGGTACTTCCGCATTCTGACTGTCACTTCCACCTACTCAGCATTGCACCAGGACCTCTCTGTCATTTAGTAATATGGAAGGATAGCTGGTCTTGAACGCCAGCCAGAATCAATGTGCTGTAAACATAATTTTCCTTGAAATAGACCAAGTTTGCATGTGCGGATCCAATGGCAGAATGTGGGAAAAAATTCAATGCTAACAGAATTTATAATACTTCTCTTTTAAAACTGTGGTGGTGCAGTGTGAAAGCCCAATAAAAAAAAAAAAAAAACAAAACCAAAAACAAGTAGAAGCTGTAATTGTAAACAGCCTGATGGACCCAAGAAAAGAAGCTCAAAACTGAGCCTTTGAGACCACTTCTCTGTGTCTGTACTGCCGGGCCATATAACTTATTCACATTGCCCAGTGTTTGTACCACCTTAATTTAGTGTTTCAGTGCACGTGAAGCTGTAAAGATAATATAAGGAACCTTCTGCACTGTCAGAGGAATGAAAAAAAAAACCCCAAAACAAAACCACAAAGATACTTTAGCAATCCTATCAAATACTCACTCCTCTAGCTGAAAAGAAAAAGATGCCTGTTTGGAATAATGAAACGGTTTTAATTTTGAATTTGCTCAGTGAAAGCAAATTCATCATTTGAAAGCTAATCATTTTCTAGATGATACTGTATCACCTTCAGTAGAAAGAGAAAGAGGGTAATAAACATTCCTACTGCAAAGCTTTCCCCAAATCGTAAACTCATTACTGCAAACTAAAATCTAAAGTCAACCAAAAACTAGGACACACTGGACTTGCGGGTTACAGATCCAAAGCTGTGGAGTAAAACTAATCAGTTCTTGGATAGGATTTTTTTTTTTTTACTGCAGTACAATCTACAGTCTAGTTGGTCAAATCAAGTCTTTCTGAGAAAAGAAGATTAGAGACAGTTGCTTAAAATATTGGGGGAGGGCAGGGGGAAGCAGGATTTAAGCTTCATTACTGACCAGGATACACAAAACAGACTGTAATGAAAAAAACAGTATTGAGATTGTACTGGTGGCCTGAATGGAAAATGTTAAGCGAAGACAGGGCCATATGGAAGAGCTTATAGTTACAGCAGAAACTGATGCTGAGGCAAATGCCCTGTGAATAAGTGAAATTAGGTGTTATGGGAAAGTCACAGGAATTTAAAAAAAATATATATTACACCTGAACAGTATAACTTGGCTATTAAGCAAGTAATGAAATACAGAGAAATTTAATTTTACTTTATAAGAATTGCTCCTCCTGCAATGATCACTGTACTGTGCATGAACTGTTAGCTGAAAAAGTATCAGGCTAAGTATCACCCTTTTTGCATAAAAAAAAAAAAATTTATGAAAAATTCTTATCTTTCAGCAGAATCTCATCAATTTCATTGTTTTGAAGATTTCATCCTGTATTTTACCAAAATCTTAAGTGCCTGAACTGATGCACATGTGTTACATAAATGCATTTGAAGCCTTGGTGAATGACATCAGGATGCCCTATTTATCTGCCCACCTGGAGCTCACTGCAGCACCATGGACTTATTTTGCACAGGGGCACATTAGGATACATCTTGTATAAATTAAGAGAAAATAATAAAATACTACGATATCTATGCTCCAGCTTGCCTTACATTTCATTTCCCTATAACCCACCTGACTTTCACCAAAGGGGTTATGTGAAATTTGCCACAGTTAACCACATATGCCCCAAGATGTAAAATGCATCATCTTGGGAGATCTTTGTGATATATTTTTTACATGTTTTTATCTCCATCAGTACTGCCTAAACTGTCCTAGCTCTTGTCCAAGCTAGGCAAATCCAGTCTTGCTTCCTTAGTTTTCATTTTTTTGTCTCGGGACCTTTTCTTTGTTGTTGTCCTTTACTGGCAAGTAGTCCAGAACAGAAGTAGTTCAGGCTTGGTGTTTTAGTTAATACAGCCCTGAGCAGCTGTCTATCTGCTGCACAATCACCAAGCCACAGTACCATAGACTATTTGAAGACTATGATGTGCCTTTACAGCTCATCTATTTCATGCTAAAGCAGATATTTAGGACATAGGCATATTCTGACAACAGAGACGCAAACAGTCAGTTTTCTGGAAGGTGAAAGCCTCTTCTACAGTTTCTTCAAATCCTGAGCAGTGCTTTACACCACATCAGCAATATGGACATTCTGGCCATGGCACATCCACCCAGTAAACACAAGGAACTGAGGCATCAAGAGGTGACAGTGTACTGGGTCACTGCAACACTGGAGAGCTTTGTGCTCTCCTTGACCACATGTGCTCAGCTTTGGGAGCGAGCTCCAGAAATGCTCTGTAGAGTGCACCTGCATAAAACAGGAACTAAAGATGCATAGGACCTGATTTTGTCAGATCCTAGCCATTATTAGGAAGGGTGGAAAGTAGGTAGGTCAGGTAGGGGAATTACAAAAGTTTTATCATTCTTAGTATATTATGTCCAAGCAGCTCTTTGGGCAATTTAAACCAGAATAGCTCCCTTGAGTTCAATAAAAGGATTGTCCGTTTCCATCAGGCAAGCACTGGCATCACAACTTTTTAATATATCCCAATGGAGCAACCCAGTATGGCACATGCCTTCTACGGTACAAAAGCGTGGCAATACAAGGGTATGGAACCCAAAGTCATCCACCTCTCTGCATCATCGAGCCTAAATGGCAGAACACAAAGAAATCACCAATGAGATTTTTGCTTTAATAATTTAGGGCAAAACCATGCAAATCATTATGCAGTCAAGTGTCTTCCTTGAGCTCCCTGTGTGCATTGAACTCACTCTGCTCTACTGACCTGCTGTTGCACAAGTATAGACTTGCTGAAGTGCCCTGCTAAGGTGCTGGCAATACATTTTTCATCTGCCTTTTTCTTACCTAGTAAGAAATACTTTTGAAATTTAACATTTTTTATGTTGTTCAAATATGCATGATAGAGACTTTCCAAACACAGTTTTTGCTATGTCACACCAATGAAGCTTAAATGTGTATTAATGTAATTTCCTTCACAAACAAAATCTCGGGAAGAGTTGACAAAAAGTAGTAAATGTGCAGTAAAATTAATTAGGTTTTTGTCTTTATTTCACAGTGTGGGAATAGTATTAAAAAAAAACCAAACCCACAGCTCTAGCCTTGCTTGGGGAAATACAGACATGTATTTTGAAAACTATATTGAAAATTTCAACATATTAGAAAACAATATTTTGCAGGTTAGGTTGATTTATGTGTCTCTGTTTTAAATCTGTATTTCTCCATTGGAGAGAAATATTATGGGGTTAATCCTGCATCTTTGAAAACCCAATTCACTAAACCATTGAGAATTTTGCTTAAGTAAGGAGTAAAGCAGTGCAGAGTATGAACCCATGCTTAAATACTCCATTTAACTACAGAAACACACAAATTACTGAAAATTATTTCTGGTACAAACTGAAGGGTATCTATTTCATCACCTAAAGCAATTTCTATGAAACCCAAAAAATACTCATTTGCTCATTTTCAGGAGTTGTTAATTTTAGAGATTAATTCCAATATTCATCCAAGTATAACTTCCTACAAGTATTTGTTGAAAACTGCCACATTATCTTTTTAATTAACTCCAGTGATATGTTAATAACTTGCATAGCTTCTCAACTGTTGCTTAGTTCTAATCCAGAGTGTAGCTTGAATGACTATCATTTATAATTTTTCACATAATATTGTATTCTTATAACCTCGTCAGAAGTTGTAATGGCCTTAAGGACATATAGTAAGAAATGCAAAAGCTCGGTGTCTGGTAATAACAAATAAACTGTGTTGCTGATGAGATTTCAGTGCTTTGGAAGCTCCTTCTGCAACTTAGCACCTGCATGTCTTAATTTATATTCTTCCATCTGTTATTTGAGTCCATTTATTTTATGCAAGTGGTAGAAAAAGGATAGATAAGAAGGTTCGGTTAACTCAGTGTAAAAACTAGAAATTCCTTGGTACTAAATCAAGAATATTAGGGTCCTGAACTTTAAATATACATTTATATAATATAGTTTAGTGGGTTATGTGTAGATAAAGATGATATTTCCTTGGACAGCTCTATTAGTTCATATATCAAGGGAAAAGCTTTTTGACATGAATGTGAAAGAAATACTCAGTAACATACTAAAATTTAAATATTGCATTACCTGAAACTGAAAACTATATCTTAACTCAAAATGCATTATTTTTATCCTAAAGAGTTAGTTTTACTGGTCATATTGCCATCTCTCATTTTCTTGTTTAGAGGGCTAGAAAAATAGTAATTCTCTAGACACTGAGAAATGGCTAGAATTTCTATTGCTCACATGTGCTTTCTCAACTCATTAAATACCAACAAGAGAATCCATTCATTTGTATTACAAGCCAGGAAAAAAAAAAAAAAGAAAAAAAAAAGAAAAAAAAAAAAAAATCCAAAATCTCTGTAGCGGTGAAAAATGCAATTAAACTACCAGTGTATTAATTCAGGTGCGAACAGCTGCACCATTGTATAGCAGTCCTTTCCTTTCAGTTAACTAAAACTTGAAGAAGAAAATCTGATGTCTTAATAGAATTTTCTTCACTGTCAGAAATGCTTTGGGATGATTTTATTATGTTATCAAAAAGAACATCGGAAGAGTTATTGCCATCACTTCTGTTTGTCACCTCTAAGATTCCATGAAGAAACTTGCTGCAGTTAATGGATGTGAAGGATTATTTTATAACATCATTACTTTATAGGCAGGGTAACTACAGTAATAAGAATACGTGCAATATTTTATGCATTCACAACCATGTAACACACAAGAAGCATTAATTCTCCAACAGCATCTCTTTGGATGGGTATTTGGTTGCTGTGATTGAAAGCTGAGCAGTTTATCATACTTATTGTTTATATTGTGGTGGAAGCAACAGAGTTGAATCAGTATTAGGGTGCCATCGCCACATGCACTGACATAGAGAATCCGAACTAGAGATACACAGAGATCTTTCAGCAGAGTCTACAAACCACGCAGAGCCATTTCAGGGAAAAGCAACGTGGGCAATTGCCTGGGAGCCTCGTTAGACCAAACAGAAGCAGCAAAGCGAGTTATGCAATGGGGAAGCTGACAGAGGGAGGTGTGCACACCCTAAATCTCTGCCTGGGTCCCTGAAATGCTGATGCCAGGTGTAAAGCTGAGGTTTCATCCTGCACATAGCTATGCATTTAGATTACATTAAAGCAGTAAGTTTCCCTTCAAATGCTGGCATGCTCCTTTTTCCTTTAGAGGCTATTCCCATTAAAGATAAGCACGTTAAGGCTGCCTATTAGCAGTGATGATGCTTGTGTACTTCCAAAGCATCCTGCCGTCAGATGTGGCTAAGTTATTTGAACGTTGTTTGCTTTCCTCCACAAGTTTTGTCAGCCCTGAATTAAACCATGCGTGAGGGTACAAAGCTTTGTGTTTCATATGCTCTGTGCCTTTGCGCAGACATTCCCCTCAGCTCCAAGTGGGGCATGGTTACACTGTAGTGGCAAGCAGAGAAACAGCAAACTTCACCTGCATCCCATGAGAAAAAAGTGAGCATACACTGAATATGAACATTTATGAGCTTATTATAGATTTTGAGTCCTGAGTGCCTTTAGCTTTTCTTCACACGCCACCCTTGCCTTTGCTCAGCATTTTGAGGGACTTCACTCCTTAATTTATTTAAACGTTTCAGTCACTGGGTCCCTGGCTCCCTAAGCATATGAGAAGACTTCCACTTGATGTTTAAAGGAGCACTCGTGAGGAAAGCTGAGTGGGGTTAACGCTTGCCCGGTCAAAAGGCATCAATCTTTTACTTTGCAGAGGAACACATTTTCAGGAATGCATCTCCCCGGGTGACATAAACAGCTTCTTCTCTCCTGTTTTTCCTTCGTGTTCAGTGTTTGTAAGCAAAAAAAAAAAAAAAAAAAAAAAGGATAGGCAGAGAAACAGAAGCGTGACAGATTCTGCTTACATCTTTTTTCACAGTTTTTCCTAAGCCCTAACTCTTTTGATACTTTGTATTCACTGTCGCACTTGACTGACACAAGAAACTCACTGTGGGGAGAGAGGCTTCCTGTGAACTGAGCCCCGTTTCCATGGTGCGGAGTTTTCTGCTTAAAAATAAAATCTTGTTTTCTGGGGCTACAGGTATGTACAGCACTCGGGGAGCTTCCCCCAACCTGAGGGGAGGGGAAAGCTCCCCTCCTAAACGATTACCCTTCTCATGTTACAGCTGCTTGTTCTCCTATCCGACCCACGAAACCTCAGCACTTTTCGGCTTACATTTTAAGGTCACTGAACCGTTCCCACGCCCCCAGCCCGGCGCGGCGGGGAGAGCGGGGTTTGAGCGGCTCCAGGCGTCCTTTACACTCGCTGCCACGGAGCGCTTCAACGCTGGGCGACACCCTCCTCGCTCGCGGCCAGACCCGAGCGGCTCCCGGGATGCTTGCCCCGGCCCTGGCCCCATCCCTGGCCTCGCCTCGCTCCGCCAGGACCCCTGCTCCCAACTTCCCCGAGTCCTGCCACCGCGCACCAGGGCAAACTTTCGGGAGCGACACCCGCGGAGCCCCGCAGAGCCCGACTGCGGAGCAAACGGAGCGGGCTGAGCCCCGCTCCCCGGGCAAACGGTCTGCTGAGGAAAGCCGCGGGCTGAGGGAAGCCCTCTCGGTGTCACCTGCAGCCCCAAGCCCCGGTGCGGCTTCTTCCCGCGGGCTGCGTCGCGCCCCGCGTCCCGCGGGGGTACGTGGGTCCCGCTGATCCGGCATAAGCAAAGCACCCGCGCGGAGACCGGGGCAGGAAGAAGGGAAAGAACCCAGGAGCGAGAAGCCGGCGGTGCCCGCGGAGAGAGGCGCGCAGGGCCCGCGGGCGGCACTCACCGATCCGCAGCACTTGCTGGCCGCTCTGGGGCAGGCCGGCCGAGGCGCAGAGCAGCACGAAGAGGAGCCCCCCACCGCCGCCGCCCGGGGCCGGGCGTAGGGGCCACCGCGGGCCGAAGGCTCTCGCCATCCTCCGCGCCCTCCTCAGTTCATGCCGGGCTCCGCGGATGCGGGGCGCGGGCGGCTACCCCCGGCGGGGCCGGCTGCGCGCCGCCGCTCCGCGCCGCCCGCCCGCGCCCAGCGCCCGCCGCGCTCCCGGAGGGGGGACGGGGAAGTCTGGCTCCTCCGCTTCTCGTTGCCAGGACACCTTGGCGTTCAAACCTGAGCTGGGACCAATCAGCCCTGGGGGCTGGGGAGCACCAGCCCCACGTCATCCGCCGCCGGCGTTTATTCGAGCGAAAAAGCGTGAGAGCGGTCACACAGCCCATGGGGAGCTGCCTTTGTGCCGGGGGGCTCTGCCCCCGCCCCTGCTGCTTCTGTGGGGCTGCGGAAAACAAAAGAGCCGTGGAGAAGGGAAGAGAAAAAAGCTTTTCCTCCTGACCGCCAAAACAGAGTTCAGAAACCCGTGCTCAGGAGGGTGAGGACAACAACAGTTCTGGGAGTCTTGCCAAAAGGAGTAGATGAGGTGTCAAGAGAGCAGGTGCCTATCAACCAGCGTGAAGCCCCGTGGATATGAAAGGACATCCCCACCAGCACTCTTAGTGCTGGTTGCTGAATAAAATTGCAGGGCAGTAAGACATGGCTGGTTGGGCACCACCATGGTGGAGCACACATGGCCAGGAGCTGCAAGGCTGCAGCCACGGAAAAGGCAGAGAGCCAGCCCTGGCCACTGTTGGGGCTCTCAGAAACCCTGAGCTGGGATTGTACCAGAGTTTCTCTGGTGAAGAAAGAACCATTTCTGCACTTCTTGAAGATGATTTAGGACTGTTCTTTATCCTCTACCCATCTGTCCTGACTGGAGCCAGGAGTGAACTTCCAGCCCCCCAGCTCACCTTCTCTTACCACAGGTTTTAACACAGGCAGCTAATCTTGGGTCTCAGTCTCCTAGGGTGATTTTCAGTCAATGGAAAAAAAACACACTTGAAAGTGACTTCTCTTGGCACCTCCAGGGGCTGAGTCAGCTGCCCATCTCCTCCCCATGCAGGCAGAAGCCACACATAGCTGGGCATAGCCACGTGCCCCACATTAGGCAGGAGATGAGTCCTGCCTCCAGGCAAAATCAGAGCACGCGAGATACCAAAATACTCCAGAGGACCTGGGGCCTCACTCCTTGGGAGCCACCAGTTCCACACAGTTTGTCCAGGCATGGGCAGCACTGGTGGACTAGTTGAGTGAGCTCAGCTCTCCCCTCCAGCACTCACCAGCTCCTTGCAGAACTGAAGATGCTGCTGCCAGCATGGGGAGGGAGCACAAAATCCCCCTTTGCACAGCTGTCCTGCAGCCAGGCTGCCAGCAAAGCTGTTGTGTCCTGGACAATGGACATCAGTCCAGACAGATGGGACATCTGACCACAGACCCCTTTGGAAGGATTATAATGGAAGAGAGTCCAAGCAGAAACCACCTCCACCACGTCACTACAAGTGCCGTCGTGTGACAAGGCTGAATCATAGCAATGAAGTGTGGTAAACAGAGCAGTGGGACAGAGCAGATTCAACCAGCTGATCATCCAGGGCAGCAAGCAGGTCATTTTTCCCATGGTTTAGTGGCTCATTTTTGCCCCTTCTTGTTTCTCCAAGCAAGATCTGCTCTGCCTGTTGTTGGCACAGACATCCTGTCCCCAGCCACACAACATCACACACACTGATGCGGCAGCAGAATGGGCTAAGACTGTACCTGGATGCAGCAGCACAGTGTGATTTCCTTTCAGGTGGTGGATCCTTTGGGAGCTGCCCCAAATCCCCAGCTAGCCACCACCAGAGCTGGTGGAAGGAGAGTGATAAATCAACTGTTTCTGGAGGGGCTGGAAGAAGGCCCAGCAGTTATTGATTCAATTCAGCACATGTTCGAGTGAAGCAATTCAGAGCTGTCCTATCAATTCAAACTTGCGTAACAACATCAGCCACAAAACTCAGGAACTTGGGCTGTATTTCTGAGCAGGTCCATGAGTCTGACTCAGTCTCTAAGGAACAGCAATAAAATTATCTTGGCCTGACACCAAAGCAAAAAAAAACCTAAAGGTCTAAAAGCCAAATTTTTTGCTATGACTTTCTCTGGCCAAGAATACCCTATGGGAATGTGCCAAGGACCCTATTCCCCATCTCCACCTCACCTTGAATAAGTATTATAAAAGGATAACAAGAAAGTAAAATTAAAAAAATAATTAAAAAAAGTAAAAAGGAAACCTGCCAATCCCTTTAGCCCTCAGAGCAACAAAAGCCCAGGTAAATGCCAGGGGTGAGAAGGAAAGTTGTGTTGGCACTGCCGGTGTGGGAACAGTGTACAGGGAGGGAACTGTGACACACACACCCGCCATCCCCCCTCACTTCTCCATATGAGTGCTGCACCCTTAGAACAGGCTTGTCTTGAATTTGTCTATTTTCTTGGTCCAGTAATACCTCCCACAAACCTATGCCCGTCTCTGCCCTCCCCACATTGCCTGCTCCCAGGTGATCCTCTCCTCTTTCCCATACTTTTGGCTTATGCTGTGTCTTCCTCAGATGACCTCCTCCAAGGTGGTGCTCTTCCTCTCTCCCCATTCCCTTCAAGGGTTTTCCTTCCCCATCAGATTTGTTTTTCCACATGCTCAATGGGAACTGGAATGAGGGTAAACACGAGCATTCAGGCACATCTCCAGCTCCATATCTATCCCTCTCACAGGTAAGATGCAAGCCCTGCTGTGAATAACAGCTTTAACCATGGCAACGTGCTCCAGTGTTACAAACACAAAGACACCGAGGTGGTAGAAAGGCTGGAAAAAAGCATGAAAGGAGGAGAGGGACCATGTCCATCAAGGTCTGTCAAGAGCCAGGCAGCTGGACCTGGGTTGAGCAGGGATGGTGGTAACCCTTCTCCCCCCTTTTCCTCCCTTTGGACTTAGATCTCAGCATCTTGCGAGTGGAGGTCTTACTCCACCACCTCTGCCACTACTGGCCTTGACTGACCTGCAACAGAACCTGCTTTGCTGGGCCCCAAGTTGTAATAAAGATACATTACAAACAAAGGTTCTGGCTGCTCAAAAACCACAGCACTGCATCACTGCATGGTCTGATGGGAAAAACCAGACCAGTGGCATGATGCCATCGTCCCAGCTTCATTCTCCACCTGCAAGATGAGCTGCATGTTTCAGGCTATGAAACCCAAGAGCCCCTTCTTTGGAAATACAGCACTCAAGTCCCCTCCGTGCCAGATCCCATCACTGTCTCATCTGTACTTCCAGTATACCTGCTGAATGGATAAACCAAAGCACATTTTTGCCAGGTTTGCACTGATTTACTCATGGAGAGGACTGAGATCATCGCTAGTACGGAGGACAGAGATCATTGCAGCTGCAGAGAAAGCACCTGCGATGCAATCAGGTCATTCTTGGCATGCTCAAAGCCTCCAGTGAAGATCCTGACCCTGTTACGTGAGGCACTGTGTAGACAAGACCTTGTCCCGCAGAGCTTGCCAGCAGAAGAGGCAGGATGGATGAGAGGTGGAAGAAAGCACCTTTTATGATCTGCATTTTCCAAAGAGTGAGCAGAAGGGTTGAGCAACCTGCCCACAGTCAGCCCAGATGCCCATGGTAGAGACAGAAGTGGACACAGCCCCACTGCCGTGTCACCTCTCTCTCTTGTGGTTGCTAATACTCTGGAGACACAGCCAGAAATAGGGGACTGAGCCCTGGTCTGGCTGGACTGGTCTCTCTCCACTGAGGTGAGAGGTGAAGCTGAACTGAGGGCTTTTGCTGGTTTTGCTGTTTTTGTCCCTGGAGCAACTTCAGACCTGCTTTTAAAGGATGACACGGGTTGTTTTTCTAATTCTTGGTTAAAACCCAGCAAGACTTTGCAGCCTGCAGAGAAGGGGTGGATGGTGCTGAAGCACACTGTCTGCAGGCAGCAAGGCTGGAGGTGACAGCTGTTGCCTAGGAAAGCCATGCTCATGCAAATCAGGGAGAGGAGATAACTCAGTGCGTGGGGAGAGGAGCACCTTCAGTGGAAGTGGGTCAGCGAGGCAGAGGGGTGATGAAGGGTTAAAGGGTTTTACTGAACGCACAGAAGAGACTAAATGGATCGGAGAGTAAAAATCCAATTAGGAGAGCTAAAAAGAAAGAGCCAAGCCCTGAAACAATAAAGATAATAGTTTTAGCTGCCAAAGAAAAGATTAGAGCTGAGTGGTTACAGCAGATTTGCAGTGGGGCCAAGAGGAAGGGAAAATCATAACAAAAAAAAAAATTCAAAATAAGAAAGGGTTATTATTCCTCAAGACAGAGTCGCATGAGAGCCTCACCTGCAGCAAAGTTCATCTCGGGACCCAAACTGTGTGGCTGGTTCTTGCTTCTATCATAGGCTGAATGCCTCCAAAGAAGTTTGAAGCTCCAGTGCGAGTCCATCCCTGACTTACCAGTGTGGAAAAAGCCAGGAGAGAGCTGACCACAGAAAGGGTTGTTTGTTTGCTTTGCTTTTCTATGTTGCCTTGTAAATATGTTTTACCCGAGATAAAAGCAAAAGGGCAGGAGCTAATGCAGCACTAAACATCATCCCTTCAGCTCTGGGGCAACACCAGGCTCCCACCTACAGTCCCTTACACACCACAGGGGCTCTGCAGGAACACCAAGCAAATGTAACTCTGGGAGGACAGCTCTGTGGTCAGGAGACAGCCCACGCTCATAAAAAACCTCCAGACATCACCTCTACCCTTCAGAGGAGAGAGAGACCTGGATTAAAAAGAAATAATACGGTAACGAGCTGGTTATGAGTGGAATGTGATGCCAATTACTTAAGCAAATGGGATCACAGAAGCTGGCACAGCCTGTGGCCAAGGAACAGCAGCACTGGGAGGGAGCAGGAGCCGCAGGGTGGGCGTGCTCGCCAAGCCACCAAGCTGACCTGTGTCCCAAAAGGCACCTCTTTGCAGCCTCAAACCCAAAATATAAAAGGGCAACACAGAGAACAGGATGAAGGAGGATCAAAGGTCTGGAGGAGCTTCCCTGCAAGCAAGGACTTGTGCATGCCAGGACTTCTCCATCTGGAAAAGATGTGACTGAAGAGGTTATGGTAGAAGGCTATGAAATCATACACGGTCCAAAGAAGTCTGATAGGATTTTGCTGCCTCTTCTCAGTGCAAAAAAGTGGGGCCAATTTCAAAGCACAAAGGTCCTCATGCAGTGGAGGAGAGACCCAGGGAACTGCCCAAGGATGCTGTCAGCTGTGAGCATTCACATGGGTTCAAGAGGAGACTGGACAAATTTGTGGGAGAAAAAAAAAAACAAACAAAAACCACCACCACAAACAACAAACACACACACACAAATCACCTGGATTAATAAGTACAGACACACACTGTTTAGGCAGCATGGGGGGCTGTGCTCCTGACTCTGCCCAGGTGGACTTCACTCCTGGAGGAGGTGACAAGGGGTGAGAATCAAGAGGGTGCTAAGCAACAAGCCTTTGGGAACACCTACTGCTCCCAGAAGGCTTCCTAGGATGCTCAGTGATTCAGACCCTTGGTCTCACCTAGTACAGGACTGCCTCCTTACTCGTGGCTAAGCAGCCCTGTGGATCCTGGTCTTGTCTCAATAGGTGTCCCAGCATCAGAGCTGTCCTACAGCTTAGCACCAGCAAAATCTGACAGGAAGTGTCCTCCACTGCTTGCCTACATCAAAGAACCAAGCACAGCCTCAAACAACTTACTGTTAAAGGTGATTTGTTATACTCTGCAGAAACAGAGGTCCTCCCACTGAAGAATTCCACCAATGTCTTACAGGATTGAAGCTCCATCACCAAGCTCACACAGCCCTATTCAGCCCATGGCCATGTTTCTCCACTACCAAAAGCACACCACTCACCTTAGTACAAAGCCACCTGCCTTCTTCCTCAATCTGCTCTTCAGATAGGAACATGTTTTTTCCAGTGCCAGCTCCCAGCAGGGAAGAGGAAACTTTTGCCAGCCCTATGCCAACCCCTGGAGCAGCAGGTCCTCCTGCCAACTTCATGTGTGCTGAACCACATGTAATATTTGCTAGCTCAGGCAACTGCAGAGCTTTCTTGTTTAATGAAGTGAAGTCTGCACAGGCGTGGGGGCAGGAGATGGTTGGCTGAAGCTCAAGATGCCCATGTGCTCCCTGTGGTGCCTCCCATATGATGCCTTCCTTGCCCATCCCTCTGACCCTCCCATCCGCTGGATACAGTTGGTGAGGGATGTGATGTCAAACCAGACACTGTGGTCTGGTTCTGTGGCCTGATGGGATTTGCCAGGCACCAGCCAAACCTGGGTTTGGTCTATAACTTGCACCTATTAGGAACCATCTCATCTTGGACAAAAGAAGGACCACAAAACCTCCCAGAGAGATCTTTTTGATTTCTCATGAAGCCCGAACATGCCCATGCCCCTTCCTGGCTTATATTTGGCTAGCTGGTGATCACCTCAGGGACCCCAGCCCCAGTAAACCCCTATGCTGCCAGGATGTCCCAGTGAGGCAACGGCAGAGGAAAGTGTTATTCAACCTGGAACCGCTGCCCTCGCGGCACGGGATGAAAACCTTGCTTAAGCCAAATGTTAATGAGGTGGCACAGGCGCTGGGCAGGCTTTGTGCTTTTTTTTTTTCTCCTTCTGGATTAAGCAGCAGCATGCGAGGACCAGGGAGCTGAAGGGCTGACAGCTGGAGGTTAACATCAGGTCAACAAGCCCTTTTTCTCTGCCTTTCAGTCCCTAGACCCCAAGGCAGGGGAGCTACCCAGAGCAAACATTTTCAGAAAGGCAATTCTTTCTTCCTGGCCTCTTTCCCTGTCTTGCAGAGGGGCTGCCTTGTGTTTGAAAGCCAGCTCAGATGCTGCTTTGGCCCCAGCCAGCAGGATGTGGGAAGCAATGTCAAGCCATGGCTCTTATCTCAAGTCCACTGGTGTCTTTCCCAGGACTTTTCCCCTCCTACACATCTACAAGTGTCTGCAAGCACCAAGCTGGGTGCAGAACAACAGCTCCTGGTCCTGCAGCTGATTTCTTGGGTGATGCCAGGTAGGTTGTTCACAGCCTGACTCAGCCACTCTTGGGTTTCCTTGTGTTACAGGAGCATAACCAAGGTTCAGGCTCTGGTGTTTCTTCTTCAAAGCAACGGTCATGACCCCTCCCCTCGTCACCCCTGTGGTATGTGCCAAGATGGTAGCATCCCCAGGGAAGCAGTGGTTTCTGTTTGAACATCTGAGTGGTACCACAACTCAAACATGACAAGTGGGTTCTTTCCCCTAGTTCCAGGGCTGCAGGCTGCCCTGGCCTAGACCCAGACTCATTGATGGCATTAAGGGCATTAAAGCAAAACTTGGCACCTTCAAGATCTCTTTTTGTCATGCAGACTTTGATAAATACAATTACTACACACCTTTTGAAGCCATGACTCAGCAGCTGCACTTGATGGGGGGGCTCCAGGGGAGCTTCCCCTGTGTAGATACATGACCTGTGAGGTCTGTTTCCTAAAAGAATCCATCTAGGCAGTGGTAGAACTTCAGAGGGACCGTGGCTGTCAAGCTAAATCTGGTTGTGTGCTATAAGGAAGAGAAGATGTTCCCCAACTCTTCCTAACATCAATCCCAAGCAGTCAGAAAGTACTGAGCAGCTTGGAGAGGAGAGAGAGGGGAGGGAAACCAGATCCTAAACCACCACAAATACTTCTGCCATCACTTTCTGGCCACTGCTTCAAGTCTTGCTATAAGTCAGAGGTTCCATTGATTTAAAGCTGTTGGAATAAAGTGGAACAACTTTCCCAGACTTTTTTTCTTCACATATATATCCCTGTAAAATTACAGCAACATGCTTTACATTATTCTTGCTTGGAAAGGAGGTACCAATAGAAGATGCTTAAAAGATGTATTGATATCAAGTGTTGCACCCCTTAAAAGATAAAAACATTTCACCTTCAGAACACCTGCCACAGGGCCACCTGGTGTTTATACCAATGAAAACATTGTGTGAGCTCTTGGAAAATGAATCCAAAATAATTAAGACTGCAAATTTATATCAGTGGAACCACGTGCACTCTCATTAGAAATAAACACTCAGGTTAATTTCTAATTCACACACAAAAATCCTTAATTAAACTGAAGGGACCATTAGCTCATTATGGTCTACATGAGACTATCAATACAGCTCTTGCTGATTTTATACCACAACAGGACTCCAAAATTGTCCCTTGCTGAGTGCAGCTAGTCACCCATTGTCACTCATAAGGCAGTAAAGCTTCATCCCTGTAGCCATCAGCAATTGGATTTGGGCACCTAGCCCAGCCAGGAAGAGGAACAGGGCCACCAGCACCTGTATCACACTGGGCCAGAGAGGAGGAAGCGCGGCTCTGCTCCAGCCCAGTGCCCCACAGCAGAGGTGGACACAAGAGCAGGGAGCACCAGCTCTAGCTCCTTGCCTGAGCCTTTGGGCAGGCTGACATCAGGGGAGAGCCAGAAGACTCCACTCCCACCCTGGAGTTTCAGGGACCATGAACCACCCCTCTGCCCATGAACCTGAATCAATAGCCTCCTCCTCTTCACTCCTTTTTCTTCTGGTGCTAGAGAGGAACCCCAGCTGAGCGTCCAGGTCTTCCTGACAGTCCTTCTCTGAAGGTCTTTTAATGAGAGCTCGTTTAGGCTTCTCAGCCTAAATTGCTTTTCACTGGGCCTCCTTCTAAAACTGTTTTGTGAAGCAGGTCTGCTCCAGGTGGGAATCTCTGAGGAAGTTGACAGCTCAGGCTGAGCACCTGGAAACCCTCTTGAGATGAAAGGTGCTGGCTCTGCCCTGAAAGAGACAGCCTCTGGGGGTGCAGGGGGACACAAGGGTTACTGATAGCCAGTGGGGATGGTTGGCATCTGGCAACAGGTGACATACAGACACTGGGTGACAAATCCAGAGGGACAGCCAGGCAGAGGATAGCCTTTGTCTCAACCCCTGGGATATGCTTATTTTTGAGATCACACCCCAGTTTTGCCTGGCGTGGAGGTGCTGGTGTTGGAGTGAAGTCCACAGGAGACCGTAGAGGGATGCAACCCACAGATCTCCTTATTATCATGCACCATTAGCAAGGCTGGTCAGACTGGGCATAACACACTGGGCTTCTCTCCAATGTAGTTGAGACCATCCATTGGATGGAGAGTGGACCCCATCGCTCATGGCTTCCACCTGGTTCTTGCTTTTGTTCCAGCAAGCGGAGCAAGTGTAAACTGTCCCCTGCCAGCACCAGCTGGGGTTTGTCGAGGGTGAGCTGTGTCAAACCCATCCAGCCACCTCCAGCGGCGGAGCCACTGGCTTTGCAGAGAGGGAAAAAGCAGGAGACAACATGTTTTGATGTTAGTAAGACTTTAGGTGTTGTTATGGATAAAACATTGTCATAGGGAAGTCTGGGGAACAATTGTAGAGATGAAAAACACTGTAAAGGGAGTGCACAGAGCACATTTACTGATTGCTCAGGTCAAAAGAGAGAGGGCTTAGAATTGTTAACCCCTTCAGGATTCTGTCTGGAGATAACAGCAAACAGGAGGAGCTGCCAGCACCCTGAGAAAGGGATTATGATTCAAAATGGTCTTGAGAAATTGGAGAAAGAACCTGGAAAAAAAACCCCAAACCAAAACAGAACAGAGTTCAACAGAAGTGAGCGTGAGGTGAGATGAGATAATCAGCTGGACAAGTGGAGGGTGGAGAGGAAGAATTTCTGTAGAAAAGGTGCTTTTGATCATAAGCCATGATCTGGGTTAATCATGCCTTGTTGGACAGTGTAAAACAGGTCCCTGCATGGTTCTCTCTTCTCTGTGCTGCTTTTCAAGAGAGATAAGAAGCCCTCAGAGAGAGCTACACAATCAGCTGGGGAACAAAGTGATCGGGGAGGGGTCAGTGAAGGAGCTGAGATCATTTTGTGTAGGAAAAGGAAGGCTGAGGAGAAGTCTTGAGTACAGAAAGGGCTGTGATGGAGACCCGGGATTGTGCAGGCAGGATGAAAAGCAATGCTCTGCAGTGGGCGCAAGGGCAGTCTGGGTTAGACGAGGGGAAACCTCCATCCCAGGTGTCAGGATGGCAAAAACCAGTGCCAGTGCTGCACTAATGGGATCTGGCAAGGAAGAAGTGCCAGGAGAGACAGGGCAGGGCTGGTGTCACCTCCCCATGCCCCTTCCTCTCACCTCCTCCCTCCCAGCCCACTAAAAACTCATGTTTCCTGTAACTCAGGCAACAAATCAATGCCAGGGATTAACTGCCTGGTATCGCGACGTGGCAGGTGAGAGCAAACACCGGCGAGCTTACAGGGAGCTTATAGGGAGCTTATCATGAGCTTGTCTTCGTGTCCAGAGCTCACTGACGCCCGCCGGTTTGCAGGCACTGACCGTGCTGGTTTGTAGCATGGAGACACTGCACTCTGCAAAATCGAGTGACCAAGGGCCAGCCATGGTGCCTGGGTCCCAGTATTCCCATTTCTATCAGCATCCCTTAGCCTTGCACGGCGCTGTAAGCTGCTGGAGGGATGGAGGCTTTTCCTAGAGCTACCGAAGTGGAGATGAGACTAAAAAATTATTCCATTTCTGCATGCCAAAGGCACAGACGATTATAATTTCTCTCCTGACTCCTACTCATCCCGCCTCGTAGAGATCAGATTAATCGTGGCACATGATCAAAGAGATTGAAATGAAGAAACCAATAACCAAACGGCTGCCGTTACCCTGCTGCAAAACTGGGATGGAGATAAGGACTGTAATTTCGCTATGAATTAGCCTGGGCTCGGCGAGGCGATGGATACAGAGCTAACCCCCTGTCTTTTAATCCTCACAAAGGCTCCAGCTGCCCTGTGTCGATGTCGGCTCTGCTATCACAGCGCTAGCTTCAAGAAAAGAGCTTCACCACCTTTTGGGAGAGTACAAGCAAAGTGTGAGACCCATGAAATGAGCAGAGCTGTGAAGAGACTTTACCGTATGGCAAGCATGTGTGGTGGCCTGGAGCACTTGTGGGCTGAAGCTCCTGGGCACGAAGCCCAGCACGTCCCCAGGTCACTGCATACAAGCCAGATGCAGCCCCTATAGCACCTTCCCATTCAGCTGAGCACCAGCAACACACCCTAAATGGGCCCCTAAACCCATCATCCTGCTCATGGGACAAAGCAGTTGCTTTAATGAAGGGTTTGTACCTTCCCAGAGAAACTTGGCAATGCGGGGAACATGTATCCCACCCTCTCCTCCTCCTCACCCGTTCCCGGCACACCACCCACAGACCCCGCTGGCCGCCCTCCGCAGCAACTCAGAGAGCTCCATCAAAGCAGAGCCAGATGGAGCTGCCAGCTCGCCCGATGAGATGGCACAGGCTCTGCAAGCCGCCTCTTCCCAGGGCTGCCTACTCCTGCGTGGGAGGTGTAAGTGAGGCACGTGTTGCCTACCCTGGTAAGCAGTCCTCCAGCGTGTCCCAGTGCCACCAGCACTGGTGCTGAAGCCCATGCATGGTGGTCCTGCAGAGGTAGCAAGCATCAAAGCCAGCTCTGATAAGCACCATGTCACCTCTTCCAAATGCCCTCTGGGTGGGGAGTAGTTCAAGACAGAGCATAGCAGCTGCTGACTCAGAAGCAGAGGGATGGGATTTTCGTGGTCACCCTACTTGTGGGGTCACCTCTGCACACACAAAAGCCCTGGCCACAGACCCTGACCTTGCTCACAGCTGTGTTGAAGTGGTGCCAGCAGTGACATTCCCAGTTTGGGAAGTGAAATTCCTGGGAAGACCCCCCCTGTTTGTACACTCAAAACTTTTTATTCCCACTTACAACTTTGTGAGCCTCCAACCCCATCCCTTAGACAGAACCACCCCAGCCATCCCACGGGATCTGCTGCCCCGAGGACAGGCTGGCTGGTGGCAGGGTAAGATGTCACCTGCTGTAGTACACATCTCCATGTGGAGATGAGGTGTTTGTGCATGGTGAGAAGAGCCAGGACCACCACCACAGGCTGGTGGCTGGGGAAAATTCCATCCTTGAGTAAAATCCTGTCTTGAATCCCCAGCATTTTGCTATTTTCATTGCTGTCCTGAGTTCTCTGCAGCCAGTGGGAAAGCCACCACTGGAAGATGGGAAGCAGCTGGTACGGGACCGTGTGGTGGATTTGCAGTGCTCAGGAAGCCGAGCGCAGCCTCTCGTGGGCTGCGTGAGCCGGTGCAAAGCAGAGACTCGCACGTCTCACTGCCACGGATCAGGCTGTCTTGACACATTTCTGGGAAGCTTCATCTGTGCTGGAGATGTGTGTCTGGCCTCAGCAGCCTTGCTGACTGGGGAGAGACTGGGACGCTTCGAGACGCAGCACTTCCTTCGGGGGTGAGCCCACAGAAACACCTCGTCCTGCTGTATTTCCATGCTGGGTTTGCAGGGATCAGATGAACCATAGGCAAAAATCTCTGGTAAAGAGAGAAAAAAAATCCTTTCACAGCCAAAGGAGGGCTGGGTGCCACCCTGGACCCCAGGGATGCTGCACAGGGGACTATCACCTCCTTGGGAGCCTGCCGGGGTGGGACAAGGTATGGTGCAGTGCCAAGGGTGACATGGCATGGCATGCCTGGGGGGCTATGACATGCCCTGGGTGGCTATGACATGCCCAGGGGGCTATGGGCTGTGTGCTCATGTGCCAGCACAGCTGGAGCATCATTCAACGCAGGGTGGTGAAAAGGACCCCAGGTCATGGGCAGCCTCCTCACTCTTCCCTTATCTCCTCAGCCAGGGTCAGCCCAGGCCAACACAAGACACAACCTTTAATTACATGAGTCCAGTTTGGCAACTGCCATTGCTCACCACCGCAGAGCCGCGTTTGGCCCTCTCGGCTCTGCTCTGCTCGCCGTCTCTGCACCATTTCTAGCTCAGTTGGCTGGAGCCTGCAGTGTTGGGCTGCTACCAAAGCAGCTGAACTCAAGGAGCTCTTTTTAATGTAATTGCTTTTGCACTGCTGTGGTTGCATGGGAAAAGAGGCAGCACTGCCTTCTGCTGAGGGATGTGGACTTGGTCCACCAGCTGTGATGGTAGCCTCTGACACACCCGGTCTGTCACCACCACCTCCACGAGCAAGAGGGTACTGTCCATTGTGAGCAAGGGTGGTGGCTATCACCTGCAGCAGGCCCCACAAGTGACACCAGACATGTGGAAATCAAACAAATACACAAGAAAATCCCTTTCGCCCCCTCTATGCCGGCCTTCACCCGGGATCTGGGGTGCGTCCCTTCACTGAATCAGCTTTCTCCATGGTAACAGAAGGATGTGGCAGTCCCATCCCCCATGGTGATGCTGGGGCGGGCAGGCGGGAGACAGATGGCGACGGAGGGGAAAAGGGTCCAGATCCTCCCGAGTGGCAGAAATTGCAGGAATCCCTGATTGCCGGAGCCAAGACTCTGACCCGGAGCTGTGGGAGGGAGGGAAGGCGAAGGCGCGTGGCTCTGCCGAGCCCGGAATAGCAGAGCAGCTGTTAAGTTATCGCCTGTAATTATTACAGCATATGGGAAGGAAAGAATAACTCTCGAGGGGAGCAAAACAAATAAGGAAAAGACAGGCTGCTGCGGGGCTGAGCCGCGGGGAAGAGCGGCACTCGGCATTGTGGCGGGTCCCCAGCGGGTGGCAAGGGCGTTGGGGGACACGGCCAGGACAGCTCTTCCCATCCATATCCCCAGCAGGAATTTGGGTGCAAATATTTGGGTGGAGCTGAGCAGCCAGTGGCACCCTGGGCTGCACCCCCAGCACCTGGGCAGCAGGGCCAGGGGGGATCCTGCCCCTCTGCTCCC
>JANIJG010012965.1:29010-46441 GCA_024611175.1 Megaceryle torquata | reverse complement strand
TTCAAGGGGCCTGTCAGAAAGATGGGGACAGACTTTTGAGCAGGGCCTGTTGGGACAGGACAAGGGGTGATGGTTTTGAACTAAAAGAGGGAGACTTAGACAAGAGAGAAGGAAGAAACTTTGATGCTGAGTGTGGTGAGATCCTGGCCCAGGTTGCCCAGAGAAGTGGTCGATGCCCCATCCCTGGAACCAATTCCAGGTGAGATTGACCAGGACTGAGCAACCTGCTCTAGTGGCAGATCTCCCTGCTCAGTGCAGGGGCACATTCTAACTAGATAATCTTTGAAGGTCCCTTACAACCCAATACATTCTATCCTCTCCATACAGAGGACAGTTCTGCCATTTTACCTGTCCAGCTTCAGATACGACCACATCAGTGAAAGCTCACCCTTCAGAGTTGGGCCCTGTTTTGAGAAGTGTTTTAAGGTCTGGGTCTGCAGGAAAACTAACCCATGTTTGTGCTTGGCAGGAGACATGAGCTGCGTTCCATCAGCCTCCCAGGGGCTGACATGGCTTCCTTCAGGTTGAGAAAGCCATGGGTGAGGAGAGGGGTCTACAGGGCGAGGGGTGGACAAGCAGTTTAATTTCTCCAGGAAGAGCCTAAGGATGGGCAGGGTGGAGGCTGGAGGGGATGAGATGAAGGTAGACAGTAGTGTTGGGCTCATTCTGTCTCCTGAAAGATGCTGAGATGCCCCCCAAATGTTACATGAAGTCTGAAGGAGAAGCTCAGAGTGGAGATAGGTGCTGGTAGGGCAGCTTCCCCAGTGAGAGCACTGGAGGGACAAAGGCGACAAGTTCCTGCAGGCACGGGGACAAACCCTTCCTGGGAAGCAAGAAACTTGCTGAGACCGAAACAGGAACAGCCACAACGTGACTCAACCTAACCTTTGGTTGTCAGCACCTTGTCCTCTGCTTAACCCTGCGCCGCTTCCCTTCGGGCAGGGAGGCTGGTCTCCTCCCGCTCCTGTGCTCCTTAAATACCTCTCTGCAGGGTTTTGCAGCCCTCCAGCCCTTGCTGGGTCTTTCTGGGTGTAGGAAGGAGCTTTACTGTGGGGTGTTTTTTTTTTTCAGATGCTTTTTCACCTCAGCAGTGTCCATGAGCCCATGGGCTCAACAGGAGATTTTGCTGGTGTGACCCCCTATCTCCTCTGGTTGCCGCTTCCCGGGGTGAAGCCTAGGAAACAAAATATCCCAAATGCCCATTTTCTAGGTGCATATCTTGGCCATATCAATCCTCCTGTTGATCTGGTTTGTTATGAACCCTCCTTGAACATGCTGTTGTTGATGTGTTGGGATGCAAGCAATGACTTTGCCAGGGATGGGGTTAATCATAGAGTCACAGAATCATTTATGTTGGAAGTGACCTTTAAGCTCGTTAAGTCCAACCGTTAACCCAGCACTGACAAGTCACCACTAAACCAGGTCCCTCAGCACCACATCTCCACAGCTTGGAAACTCCTCCAGGGATGGGGACTCCACCAGTGCCCTGGGCAGCCTGGGACAGGCCTTGACAGCCCTTGCAGGGAAGAAATTGTTCCTCAGGTCCAACCTAAACCTCCCCTGGCACAACTTGAGGCCAGTTCCTCTTGTCCTGTCCCTTGAAACCTGTTGGCATTCACCCTGATGAGATCTTCCAGGGTGTCTGGGGTGGGCTGAGCAGCTCAGGTTGTGGTTTGGTGCCTGGGCAGCTCCTTGTACCAGTACCTGCTTCTGAGCCAAAAAAAATATTCGGGGGAGGGAAATGGGGGTGGGGGAGGGGGGGAATGAGAGCACAGGAGCGGGAGCTTAATACTACTTGCAGCAGGGAGAGAAACGAGGCTGTGTTGATTCACCCCTGGTCATAACATGTGGACCAGAATCCTGATGTGATGGGCAGCAAGCTGTGGGTCACTGGGAGTGGCTGGGACCAAACTGGGGTTTGGTGGGGGGCGGCAGGTCACTGCTACAGGGGAGGGAAGAGCCTCTCTCGGCAAGCAGCCACACTCAGCAAAATGGCCGTGCACAGAGAAGCGCCGTCTGGGCTCGGGGAAGCCTCTTCACCCCACCAGCCGCTTTCGCGTGGTGGCTCCGTTGGCCGCCCACCCGCGCCATGGCCCCGGCACCCCGCGCGTCAGTGCGCTGGGGCGAGCTGGCCCCGGGGATGTGGAGCGTTAAACAAAAGAGCCTCACAGCTCTTGGCTGCTGCTTGGGCTTTGTTTTGATTGAGAGGTTGTTCAGCAGGAGGAGGGCGGGTGGGTTTGGTGGTTGGGGTTTTGTTGGTTTGTGTTGTGTTGGGTTTTTTTTTTTTTCCCTTTCTTTTTTTTTTTTCTTCTTCTTCTTCTCCCTTCTCTTCTGACAAGAGTCCAGATGCGACGCTGCTGCAAACAAGGGAAAAGCAAACAGAAGCCGCTGGGGACTTGGCTCTTCTGAAAAGCCTTCCCCTAGGTCATGTGCACCACTGTTTCGGGCAGTAGGAGGGTGGCTTCATTTGTGTCTCTCTGGGGTAGATGGAGTAGAAGCCACTGGTGCTTTTTTTAATTTTTTTTTTCTTTTTTTTAATTATTTTCACCCTGAATCTCTCCCTGCTGTGGTTGTGCCCTTGAATGTGCGCTGAGCAGAGGGCTTCTGCTCTGCATGGCCTGATGGCAAGGGATTGTTTTAAGGTGGGGGATGCATCCACAAAGCTCGTGTAGCAGGTTTTGGTGGAAGGGATAAGGTTTGGTGGTGGATGGAGTGGTGAAGGTTGTGGTGAAGTGGTGCTGGGATGACTCCAGCTTGAAGAGAAACTAGAAAGCAGTAGCTCTGCTAGGTCCAGGCTCAACAGGAGATGGCTGTAGGACCTCTTAGGGACACCTCTGCTTCCAGCTTTGCACCTCAAAGAGAGGACATTGAGGGGCTGGAGTGTGTCCAGAGAAGGACAATGAAACTGGGGAAGAGTCTAGGACACAAGTCTGATGAGGAGCTGCTGAGGGACCTGGGGTTGTTCAGCCTGGAGGAAAGGAGGCTCAGGGGAGATGACCTCAATCTAGATAACTCCCTGACAGGAGGTTGGAGCCAGGTGGGGTTGGTCTCTTCTCCCAAGGAACAAGTGACAGGACAAAAGGAAAGAGCCTCAAGTTGCACCAGGGGAAGTTTAGGTTGGATGTGAGGAACAATTTCTTCCCTGCAAGGGTTGTCAAGGCCTGGCCCAGGCTGCCCCTGGCACTGGTGGAGTCCCCATCCCTGGAGGGGTTTGAAATCTGTGGAGACGTGGTGCTGAGGGCCATGGTTTAGTGGTGACCTGGAAATGCTGGGTTAATGGTTGGACTTCATGGTCTGAAAGGTTCCTTCCAACTCACGTGATTCCATGATTCTATCTTGCTCCTGCCCTCTTTGTGCCTTCTCTCAAAGTTGTTCAAACATGTTTCACCACCAAGCTTCTAGAGGAACACCATGGGATTGGGGAGCTGAGGACTCGAGCCCTCTGTGTGCGAAGCGTCTTCTTTGCTTGCCAAAAAAAAACACTAATGCACCAAAACAGCTTTTGCCACCCCAAATGTCAAGACATTTGATAGGAAGTTTTGGCAAAACCTGAGCTGCTCTGAGCTGAGATCCCCGTTGAGGTGAGAATGGAGAGGGCTCTGTGGCATTCGAGGTGGTGCTTTGGGAAGTCGAGTTGCTTGATGGGGTACCAAGCCAGGATGGGGCATTATGGGCTGGTCCTCACCATGTCCTTCAAAGATGTGCTTTTGCAACATCCAACCTGGATGCAGTGGGTAGAGAGCTTTGCTTTCCAGCCCCTCCAAAGGTCACTCCATCCCTGCCTTCAGAGACGCCGTTAACCCTGGACTTGGATTTTTAGGGCATGTGGGAAGCCCAGCGCTTGAGGCTGGGGCTGGTTCCAAAGCACTCAGGCAAATGATGTTTTCCTGCCATCCTACCACTGTTTCCCAGCCCTCCCTCTGCAAGGCTCAGCTTTTTCTGGGGAATGGGCATAGGGGTTGTGCAGGCAGCTGCTGGCTCTTGCCTGCTCCTCTTGCTGTGGTTTCTTGTCCCCAGCCACACTGGCATCAGCTGCCTCCAGAGCTGCTGACAAGGCTGCGTTTGGAGGCCTCGGGAATTACGCCACTAATTTCCTTATCGTCCCTGGAGCCACTGCCCAGAGCCTTCTGCTTGCGGAACAAGGCGAGAAGGGGGCACAGAGCCAACATGTGTCAAGAGCTACAAAGGAGGAAATTGGCCTCGTTCACTTAAAACCATGGGGTTAGTCTTTGAGTTTTGGCTCCTGCTGAGAGGTTATTTATATGTGGGCTTTTTTAATAACTGCTGGATGTAGCAGGCTGGGAGTTCCAGCTGATCCCACCTCAGAAGGTTTTCAGAAGGAATCCACTCTCCTGATGCTTTCGAGTCAAGATTTTGATGATGAGGCTGGTGGATGATCAATCCTCCAGACTCATGGATCCTGTTTCTCCTCCAGTGGGGATGGTTACTGCTCAGATGTATCAGATTTTGAGGGGAACCTCCTCAGGTGAACTCTGTTGTGTTTGTTGCTTTGCTTCCAGGCTGGCAGTGGCTGCTTATTAGCCTAATGACCCCAGTTACCCAGCATCATTTATCTGCCTCGGGGAGATTTCTTTAGAGGGAAGATTTCTCATGTCTCAAGTGGCTCTGAAGGCTTCAAAAAGCCGAGGACCTGATTTGGGGGGAGTGTGCCAGGAACAACCTGCTAATGAGCAAAGTGTTTTTTTTTCTCTGCCCAGCAGCTGGGGATGACGCTGGAAGGGGCTGCAGAGCAAAGAAAGCCTTTAGAGATGTGCTGGGCAAGAGAGCACCCACATATCCCCTATCCCTGGAACCATTCCAGATGAGGTTGGCTGGGGCTAGTTGCAGATGTCACTGTTCCCTGCAGGGGCAGTTGAGACAACCTTTTAAAGTCCCTTCCGATCCAAACCATTCCATGATTGAGAGCTGATGGTGGTCAGCACCCCTGCATAGGATAAAAGGCAGCTGGCGATTGCAGTGGACTTGTGGGGATGACTTCTTGCAATGTTTCTGCCTTGTGGTGATTAGCCCCTGGAGCTTGAGTCTTCCTTCATTGGGCCTTCCCAGGTCTGGTGGATGTTGAGCCAACTGCTGGGAAGAGCAGCCCAGGGCTGGGAAGGAATTGCCAGGCTCCAAAATGATTTAAAGCCACCAGCAGCCTGATGATGTGTTGTATTTGGTGACAACATCTGCTCGAGATATTCCTGTCCCTGTTACTCATTCCTGCCCACGGACCAGATCAGGGAACTGATCTGATGTAAATAAACATGCTCGGGTTTTTCTGGGGTGAGCTCAGGTTGCGGGCTGGCAGGGGAGGGATCATGGGGATGGATGGGGTCACAGGGTTGGTTGGGATCATGGGTAGTGGGGGAGCAGCTTGGGGCTGAGGATGTGGCAGTGTAGGTGATTGGGGGCTCACGGTGACTTTCACCAGTGCTGCTTAACCCAAGAGGCCGGGTGGTGTCTGTGACATCCAGCTCTCCTTCTCCCGTGCCCCCAGCCTTGTCCCCATCTGGCTGAGTGGTGCTGGCTGCAGACAGGATAAGTCCCTTTGCAGGGAGATGTTAACAACAAAGCTTTTATAGGATGTTATAATGGCATGTGCTCAGCTGACACAGAAATGGGCTTAAACTTGCTCTCTAGATCCATTTTTAAAATATCACCTGGACCTGTTCACTTGGGTCTCTTGAAGCGTGTCACAATGAATCACAGAGAGCGTGCCTGCTTTGCAGGCTTAAGCTGTGATTCTGGTTGCAACATGGAGGTTGTATGTCCCATCAAGGTCATCCAGTCCAACCCCTCTGCAGGGAGCAGGGACATCTGCAACTAGAGCAGGGTGCTCAGAGCCCCAGCCAACCTCACCTAGAATGGTTCCAGGGATGGAACATAGTATTTGGGTGCCCTCTCACCCAGCACGTCTGAGGTTGCTTGTGCAGAAAGACCTCCGTGGAAGATACTCTCCCAGTTAGCTACATAAATCTAGTGTGGTGGGTTTTTTCCTCTGGAGCTGGGGTTCAAGCCCACCCATGGAGGACCTGCATCCAGATGGCAGCTTGTTCATGGATGGTGGTGAGTGGAGGTGTGGGGTGTGTTGTCCAAAAGGGGCTCATTCATTAAACCTCATTTAAACTAGAAGGGAGGAGATTTAGGTTAGAAATCAGGGAGGACTTCTTCACTCTGAGGGCAATGAGACTGTGGCACACATTGCCCAGGGAAGTTGTGGATGCTTCAACATGGGTGTGTTCAAGACCAGGTTGGATGCAGCTTTGAGCAACCTGATCTACTAGGAAGTGTCCCTACCCATGGCAGTGTGGTAGAACTAGATGATCTTTAAGGTCTCTTCCAACCCAAACCATTCTATAATTCCCCAAAATAATGGGTACTGCTAAAGGTGGGGTTGGTGCCAGAACGTTGCATCACTGTCATGGTGCAGTAAGGGGTTGCAGTGTCCTCATGGTCCCACACTGAGCATGACACATGCTGAGAGCCATGGCTGACATGACTCCAAGCGGGTCTTTCCAGCTTGAGATCCCAACCCACCCTCCCTGGGGGCACACGCAGCTACAGGTCTCTGCTCATGTCTCCCCTTGACCCACCACAGTGTAGGAGGGAAAAGTGGAGACATAGCAATTGAGTGGGGAATTGAGACTTGAAAGAACGTGGAAGAGCTGGGGCTGGGCCTGGCGTGCTCAGAAGGCTGAAAAGGATCCTGTAAGGGAAGGATGGCCAGGCGCCAACCAGCTCTTTGAGGTGGTAACGAAGTCATCAAGAATGCTGGCGAAGCCTCTCCCGTCTGGGTGCTGGGGAGACCATCAGATCTATAGGTTGCCTTGTCAGTTGAGCAATGCTTTAGGGTTTCAAGTGTTGTTTGCTGTTCTGTGGCTTGGAGGAGAGGAAGGTGACCATGGAGGGATATCACAGAGCTGAGCAGTTTGTGAACAGGAAGCTTTTTTTTTTTTGTTAGCATTTCAAGGTCCAGGAACTCTTTAGTTTAGTGTTTCATGGTCTTCCAGGCTCCTTATTAATACTCTGCTTTGTGCATGGAGTGAAGGGAGCTGGAGGAGCTGAGCTCTGAATGGCCTTTTGAAGGAACCAGTGGTTGGTAGAAACCTTACAGCCATGAGCAGGACAGTTCTTAGTTTCTCTGACCTCTGAGAGATTTAAAGCCCCGGGTGGTTCAGCTGTTTGCTGTTCTCCTGGATCTTGCATCAAAGGTGTATGTGAAACAACTTTCTTTAATAAAGGTGACCAAATGTGATGGGGCTTTTCCAGATCACTGCCTGATTTGTTTGTGGAGAAGCCACTTTCCAGAAAAAGATCCAGCTTTTGAGGGGCTCATAGCCTGTGCTTCTGTCTGCTCTGTTCTACAGATGTAGACAACAGGAGCTGTTGGTGTTCCCCATGATAGATATCGCAGTGGTAGCTTGGACCAGCTTTTCTCCTGTCCATATGCTCTCTGTAAGTAGGCTCAGCATTTCCCCCAAGAGCATGAGGAGGTGCATGACACTAAAACATGGAAATTTGGGGTATTCTAAGCTGTGTAGTCACCAGTAGTGCCTCAGCTCCTGGCACCTCCTTTTGTGGAGCCCATCAAAGGCAGAAGACACAATTCTGTTTTTTCTTGTGTGAACAGAGGCTGTTTTGGGGTTCCCATTGCACTGCCTCCATACCCAGTGCTCCCAGTGTACTTGAGCCCTGGGGTCCCACAGGCAAGGGGCTCTCCTCAGCAAGATGCATCACATCTTTGTGACATCCTGATAGTCTCCAGCCTTTGGCCACGGGAATGAGAGTGACTAGGCTTGCAGGTGCCTGTTGTTTCTGGGAGAGAAACCAATGATTTCATCCTCCAGGCAGTTGAAGCAGCCAGATTATTCTGGGCAAGGAGAGGATCCAATCTGGTGCAGATCCCAAGCCGGGAGCACAAGGAGCTTGTGATGAGAGGTTGGCTCTCTTTTAAAGCCACTGTCATGTCAAGTTGGAGTAGGGGACCAAAGCTTTGGTCAATTGGATATTTTTGGGCATGGAAAACTGTACTTTGCTCCTTACCCACTGCTCTCGGTGCTACTTTGCTTCTCAGTTCTAGGAAATCGAATAAAGAGAAAACCACTCAGAAGGGTTTTAATCAGAACTTGGCAGAAGGACTTAAGGAAGCCCAAGAAATCTTCTGACAACTGGCTGAGATTGGCAATGAATGGAAAGGGCAAAGACAGGGTCGCGGCTCGGGCGGGTTGGCTTTCTTCTGACCTGTTTAATGGGATCCCATTAGCATTACTGTGTTCCTCCCCCAGCCTTGGGCTGGGTGAGAGGAGAAAATAAACCTTCCTCGTATGCTGGAGACTCGCTGTCAGCTGGAAATGAGGCAGAATCCTCTGGGAGTAGTTGATGAAAGGCATCCCAGACCTGCTGGAGATGGCCAGCGTGGCTCAGAGGGAGAAGACTGTGTAATTTATAGTAATAAAATTAAAGAGGCAGGAGTGCAATATGGTTGGATTTCTTCAAGAAGGTGTCCTTGACAGGCTGGAGGGGTGACCCTGTGTGAACTGTGAAGTTCAACAAGGCCAAGTATAAGGTCCTGCACCTGGATTGGGGCAACCCCTGGTATCAGCACAGGCTGGTGGTGCAGGAATAGACGTGGGAGGTGCTGGGGAGTGAAAAGCTGGACATGACCTGGCACCATGTGTTCACAGACCAGAAGCCAATGGCACCCTCGGCTGCATTGTGGGCATCAGGTCAAGAGAGCGGATCCTGCTCCTCTGCTCCACTCTGGTGGAGCAGTGCTGTGTCCAGGTCTGGAGTTCTCAGTACAGAAGAGACAGGGACCTGTTGGAGCATGGCCAGAGGAGGCCACAGCAATGATGGCCCTGCTGCTGGGAGGCCAGGCTGAGAGAGTTGGGGGTTGTTCAGCTTGGAGAAGAGGAGGCTCTGGGGAGACCTTCTTGTGGCCTTTCAGCACTTGAAGGGGCCTGTCAGAAAGATGGGGACAGACTTTTGAGCAGGGCCTGTTGGGACAGGACAAGGGGTGATGGTTTTAAACTGAAAGAGGGAGATTTATAGGAGAGAGAAGGAAGACAATTTTGATGCTGAGTGTGGTGAGACCCTGACCCAGATTTCTCAGAGAGGTTGTGGATGCCCCATGACAGGAGGTGATCAGTGTCAGGCTGGATGGCGATTTGAGCAAACTTGTGTAGTGAAAAGAAGGCTCTGCCCGTGTTAACATACTGGACTAGATGATCTTTAAGATCCCTTCCAACCCAAACCATTCTATGCTGCTAAGCTGTTGATGGTAAATGTGAGTGAGGAATGTGCAGAACCCTCATGGGTAATGCTCAAGTTCAGACTGAGGCATGCTTGAGGGATATCTCCTTGCTTGGACTAACCTCTTCCCATGATGGGAGATGAACCTCAGCTCTCCAGCCCATTGCTTACAGCTGGTGGTGAGTTTCATGTAACATCTCAGCCCCAGTTTCTCACTTAGGGGTTTAGCTCAGTTGTGACTCCTGTGAATTGTTAGTTTGGAAAATTTGCTTAAAAACCCATCACATGGTACGAGTAGCTTGACCATTTAGTGGATTTAGGATAGCTGCAGGAGCAGTTCTTGCCTGCATGTCCTGCAAATGGGTAACCTAAACCAGCTTCTCTCTTCCTATTCCAGGCGAGGTGAGGTGCATAGTTATGGTTTTGATGAGCGTGGGCCTGGTTGCTGCTGAGCAGAATCCCCTCCCAAGTTGTCTGTGTTTAAGTGCTCTTCAAGAGCCCAGTTTATCAATACTTGTTGTTATATTGATGTCCCAACATCCGGACTGTTTTCCTAAGCATGCTTTCCTCCAAGAAGAGGTTAAAGGAGTGAGAACTGTTCTCATCAAGCTGTGAAAAACAATCTGCTTGGAACTAAGACAGTTTGTGGGAGAGCACAATGAACAGCCCTGAGAAGCCCCCAAGTACTCCAGCTGGTTGTTCCTACTGAGGGTTATAATTAATTCTGTGCGGGGAGTGTTTTGAGTTTGTCACGTGCTACATGAGATGATCTCACAGTGGTTCAGGGAAGTTACAGGAAATTGTGGTTGAGGTGATCAACTCCTTGAGAGGAAGGATCTTCAGGCTTGATGTGAACAGTCTGGAATGTGCTGGTGCACACACCCACCTTCATTGCTTCCCTCAATGAATCACTTTTGCTCCTTGATGACACCTGATCCTGTGACAAGCTGAAGTAACAAGCCCAATAGCTGGCATAGCTTTAGATGTTGATGATGCAATGGTGACCATATGCTACGGAGGATCTTCAAGGTAGGAAGAGCCATCTGAAAAGTAGGTTGGCACAGAATCGGAGTCAAGCTTTTGACTTGCAGCACTTGGGAAGTGCAGAACTGAGGTGAGCTGAGCACAGCAGCCTTGACTGCCCTCTTTGTCACGCTCCTTCTGGCAGTGCTGTCACTAAACCTCACCTGTCCAAATGCTGTCACTTTGACAATTGGTGTGGCAAAGAGGAGCTCCACTTCTTCCTTGATGACATGGCACGTGATCGCCAAAATCATGTGGCTGTGAAGCAAAACATGGTTTTGATGCCATCTGCATTATAAGGGGCAGAGTGAGATCTGCTGGAGGAGGCCTAACATGCTTCTGGGGGTTCTAAGCCTGGCTCTGTAAGGTACCATGTCTCTCCTGAAGGATCTGGGGTTGGTTGTATTGGGTCAGCTTGGCTGAGTCCAATTAACTGAACACAGACAGCACTTAAGACATCCTCCTTAAGGACAGTGGGTGATGGTTTCAAACTAAAAGAGGGTAGACTTAGATTAGATATTAGTAAGAAATTCTTCACTCTGAGGGTGGTGAAACACTGGAACAAGTTGCTCAGAGAGATGGTCAATGGCCCATCCCTGGAACCATTGCAGGTGAGTTTGGCCAGAGCTCTGAGCAACCTGCTCTAGTTGCAGATGTCCCTTCTTAGGGGCTTGGACTAGATGACCTTGAAAGGTCCCTTCCAACCCAAACTATTCTATGATTGATTTAAAGCAACCAGTGGCTTTGGAGGGAGCAGGAACAGAAGCTAACTGCAAGTAGGGGATGCCACCACTGCCAGTGAGCAGAAGATTAAAGTCATGACTGATAGCCTTGACTCCATAGTTCAGATGCTGATTTGGAGTAGGTCTTACTGGTGGAGCAGCATGTTTCTTCTCAGGGGCTTCTCATGACTGTAGAAACACAAACTCTGGAAAGCATCATCAAGCTGGGTGTCTCTCCCCACAGAGTTCCTCAACATCCCAGGATGCCTGAAAGCATCCATGCTGGCTGGGAGCCACGCTGGCTTCTGCCTGGACTTGTGGGGAGGGGGCAGGATGAGGAGTCTGGCTGTGGAGACTCACTTGAGGAAGACTCCAGCTGGCTCGTAACCCACCAGGGCTGAAAGCAGCCAGTCTTCCATCTGGGACAAGAATTTGTAGGGGCTTAATTGACCTGTCACGACGCCGGGTGGTGACGTGGTGCCAGGGTCAGATTTATTGCTGTTGGCAGGCAGTCACCCGAGCACCCAGCACAGCTTATGCAGCCAGTGGGTTCCCAGTGGGGCAAATGCTGCTGTTTTTATCTTCTGTCCTGAAAGGAAAATCTCCAGCCTGGGGTTGATCGTTAGGCTTGTAGAAAATATTACTTGCATGATTTACAGGTCTTTGTTGCTTTTCTTACGGAGAGACCATTGTACTGTGTGTGGTTTTGGGTGACACGTGGTCAGTTTGGTGAAGATTTTGGTACTCAGACCCTATGTAGGGAGAAGAAATCCCTGATCTGTGTAAGGTTTTCATGAGGACATCTGCAGTATGTATCCAGGGCTTCGCGTGTCTTCCTGGAACATCTGCAGCCAGGTGGTGTTTTGCTAGGAAGAAGCTGGAGCAGAGCTGCCTGGGCTTCACCCTGCAGAGGAGATGGGGTTTTTTTGTGAGGACGAGTGGATTACCTTGGGCTTGCAGCTTAGTTATAGAATCATAGATAGAGTGGTTTGGGTTGGAAGGAACCTCTAAAACTCTTCTAGTCCACCTCCCCCCACACTGAGCAGGCACATCTGCAACTGGAGTAGGTTGCTCAGAGCCCTGGCCAACCTCACCTGGAATGGTTCCAGGGATGGGCCATCAACCGCCTCTCTGGGCAACCTGGGTCAGGGTCTCACCACCCTCAGCATCAAAAAATTCTTCCTTCTCTCTCATCTAAATCTCCCTCTTCTAGTTGCAAACAGTCACCCCATGTCCTGTCCCAACAGGCCCTGCTCAGAAGTCTCTCCCTGTCTTTCTGACAGCCCCCTTGAAGTGCTGAAAGGCCACAAGGTCTCCCCAGAGCCTTCTCTTCTCCAGGCTGAACATCTGCCCCAAGGTCTAAGCCCGTCTTCTTGATGAGTCCTTCAGTGCCTCTGCTGTGCCCTTCTGTTGCCCTTGTTGGGGAAGAAGGGGAACTGGAGGAGCCGGGTTTGGTTCCACCTTTGTTCTTGGTAGTATCTGACTTGCAAACCCCTTGAGATGGGTGGTGCTCTGAGAGCCTGCCATGCTTGAATATGACACTATGCATGCAGATTTCATGTGGAGGCGTTGGACTGGGAATTGTTGGTAAGGGAGGCAGGCTAGCTGTGTAAAACTCTCCCTGGAGTAGGACAACCTGCTCTAGGTGGCTCTGCTCAAGCAGGGGTAACCTCCAGAGGTCCCTTCCAACCTCAGCCATTGTTTGATTCACATTTATAGCATTTGTGGCTAAATTGTCCCTGAGTGAAAGTTTGTATTTGCTTGCACTTCTATCCTTTAAGAGTCAGGTTGTCCTGGAGGACTGGCAGAGATCCAAGGTCCTTCTGTATTCCTTGATGCCCAGGGGATGACCATAGGTTGATGGCTCCTAACTGGAGAAGGGAGATGGGTACATGGGGATGGGAGACAATGTTGGGGTACTGTTCTGGGATCTCCAGTCTGGCCTGTTGTCCTGACCTACCTTCAGCCCAGCCAGGTTTCGGGAGACAGCTCCCTGACACAGCAGATACTTGGAAGATGTCAGAGGAGATCTTAACCACACCAAGTTCATGTTCAACCTAAGCTTGGGCAAAGGAACTTCCTGCCTACTTGCGTGGTCATCAGAGCTTTGTTGCTACACTGGGAGGTGTCCTGCCCGCTTCTGGCTACCACTTCCCACACTGGTGCTCAAGGGTTTGTGTAGCCATGTAGGGAACTGGGTTAGGGAAATGATCCAATTAAAAGCTACACTGAGCAATATCAAAAGCAGGTTTTAATCAAGCAGGTTTTAATCAGGCAGTTTCCCAACACTGCAGAAATGCTTGTGTTGGTCAAAGAGGCCTCTGGGCCAAGGTAGGAATGCGCAGCAGTGAATGGAGCGTGGTGGGATGGCTTCTTCTGGTGGTGGTGCTGGTCTGTGAAGACTTGCTGAAGGTGACCTGTGTTGGTAGGCAACCGTAGGAACAACAAACCTGACTCCTGCTGGGATTCTGGCCGTTGAGGCTTCGCTTTCTCCCTAGAGAGCCTGGTCTCACGCCCTTGCTGGTGAGCTGATGTCTCAGGGCTGTGGTGGCTCATGGAGATCCTCCACACCACGCTCTCTGTAGGCTCTGCTCTCCCAGGGGTGCAGCACAAAGGGCTGTGGGTGCACAAGGGAAATGCAGGAGCTGCAGTGCACCCTTGCTCACCCTTGCTGCCTGGGGCGAGGGGGGGGTTGCCTTCAGTAATCCCAACTAATCCTTTAATCTGTATCAACACTGATAGGGATTAAAGCAGCAGATAAGGTTCAGACCGTGGTTTGGAGCTCAGCGATATCCCCACCCTCTTCCAGCTAAATCTGTGCCGGTTGTGCTTTCTCTTAAGGGGACCGTGCTCCTTTGCCGAGCAGCCAGACTGGGTTGAGAGGGTGGATTAGCTGCTCCCAGCTGGAGCACACCCTTGTCGCTCAGCTCCAGCTTGCCAGACAAATCCATTGATCTGTCTGCATAAGTTCCCAGTGACCAGCATCCTGTGCTTCTTAGAACGAACCCCTTCGGTCGTGTGTTCTTCTGCTGGTCTGGAGCAGATTTGCTGCCTCCTGCTTTTTATCTGTTATGTCCACCTGGATTTTGCCATAAATACTTCATGGGGCTTTTAGGCAGCAAACGTGAAGCGTTCCTGGATAGGTCAGGGCTGACCATCTGCAGTTCCTTGCTTCCTGCTGCTCTATAGCAGGATTTCTCTCCTACCCCACCTCCAGAACAGGACTCCCACCACGATGTCCTTATCATCCAGACCTTCCACACTCTTCTTTTTGGGCACCTTTACTCATAACTGAGATCTGCAATATTCTCACTTATATAGCACCTGGGCACCTTTGGTTTCTGGAGTAATCCTCTGCTGTGAAGGTGGGACTCCAGAATCAGCTGCCCCATATTTAGTGGACATCAAACAAAGGCTGTTAATGCTGGAAGGGTGACTCCTGGTTGAGTTCATCATGCAAAGGAAACCATCCTTGTTTTTTGCTTTATAGGCTTGTCCTTCCTTTCTCTGTCCTCTTCCATCTTCTCCCCATGCTCATGGGATTGCTCTGAGTTTGCCACCAGTTCCCTCATCAGAAAAGCCACAGTTAATCCTGCCTTTAAATCCTTTAAGCTGTCAGCAAACAACCCCCTTCTTACCCTTCCTGCACGCAAGCTGGGCTGGGATGGAGCCTGTCTCCCAACCCCAAGGTTATATTGTTTTTCCCAGATCATCAGCACCTACTCAGCCTGGAGAAGAGGAGATTTAGGGGGGACCTCATCACTCTCTACAACTACCTGAAGGGAAGTGGGAAGTTGTAGTCAGGCAGGGGCCTGACTACAACCGCACTCTTCTCCCAAGCAACTGGTGACAGGACAAGAGGGTGTGGCCCGAAGCTGGTCAGGAGAGGTTTAGGTTGGATCTTAGGAAGCACTTCCTCACAGAGAAGGTGATAGAACATTGGAATGGACTGCCCAGGGAGGTGGTGGAGTCACCTTCCCTGGAGGTATTTAAGAAAAGATAGGATGCTGCAGTTAGTGGCATGATTTAGCTGATGTCATGGTGTTAGCTCATAGGCTGGACTTGATGATCTCAGAGGTTTTTTTCCAGCCTCAATAATTCTGTGATTCTGCTCCCACTTTGGAGGCTCCCCCACCATTACTGTGGAGCGGTGGGCGGCTCACTTGTGTGTGGCCTTCACTGATGGCTCCTAGGTGTAAAAATACTCACGTTACCTAATGACAGGTTCCTAGCATATTATGTTGTTTGAAGACTTGTTGCTTTGATCCAAGGCGGTTGAGGTCTCACCTCTCTGAGGAGCCTCCTATCCCCCATTGGACATGCTCCTTCAAAGCATAAGGTCATATCATTGGTTTGGGCTGTATTTTCATTGGCAATGAGATTTGGTGCTTTGGTTGTTGCACGTCATCTTCTGGAGGACCTCTGAACATCCCCTCCTTGGAAAACTAGCATCCTCTAAGGCACTGGGCAGATCCCAAGGCAACAAAAAATGGGTGAGCGCTTCTCAAAGCTTCAACCTGTGTGTCTTGAGCATGTCTCCCATGTAATTTGGTTTTCTCCCTGGATGAAGTGCGTGTTGGAAATGGTGGGACTTGTACCGCACTTGCCCTCTAGGGCAGTCAAACAAGCACCGAAAACCTTTTCCTGCTCTTGGCTGTCAGGGGAGAAAAGGCTCCGAGGCTCCCCGAAGAACATCAAACAGCATCTTGCTGCAGAGTGGCTGTGGCTGGGGATTAGACAGCGAAACAGAAGGGAGGAAATAAACTTTAATATGGCATTGGAAGCTCCAGTGCCTAGTGTCCTTCAAGCTCTGATGGTTGAGCTTGGCGACTCTCGTCTGGTTCGGGTGCAGACAGTTAACGTAGAATTATAGACCGGTTTAGGTTGGAATAGACCTTTAAGGTTGGATTTCACAAGGTTAGACCTCATCAAATCCAGCCATTAACCCATCACTTCCAGGGCACCACTAAACCATGGCCCTCAGGACCACATCTCCACAGCTTTGAAACCCCTTCAGGGATGGGGACTGGGCCAGGCCTTGACAACCCTTTCAGGGATCAAATTGTTCCTCAGGTATTTTTCTTCCAGACACTTTCCAGCTGCTCTGCCTCAGCCTGGAGTGTTGCAGGGGCTGGTGTGACCCAAGGGCAGGACCCTCAGTTTATCCCTCTGCTCTGGCAGAGACAATGGGATTTGGAAGAGATACCATATTCAATTTGAATTTCTGAAAAACTCATTTCCTAAAACTGATTTAGGGCTGTAACCACCTCAGAAGCCCCAGAGCTGAATTTAGGGTGAGTCAAGGTGGGAGAGAACACCCCCAGGCAGGTGTTGGGCAGCTGCAGAGCTGCTGCCAGGAGAGATGCTCCCCCCTGCTGATTGCCATCGTGCTTTCCAGGAGCTGCTGGGAGGATGTGCCTACAGGTGTCGTGTTTTTGCGAACACTGAGGTGCTTGCTCACCTACTGCCATCAAGCACAGGCTTGAACAAAACACGTTTATTTATTGTATTCTATTTTATGATGATTTTTGAAGTGAGCTAGGTGATCTCAGTGTGGCCACTGGCACCGCATCTTGTGGCATGTGACAGATAATGGGCCTGGCTCCCTGCCCATGCAGGAGGCTCAGCGCCTATCGATACAGGACCTGGAAGCGGCTCGTCGCCGGCTTGTGAAGTCACTGCCATCGCTTTGTGCCTCTCTCCTGCTCCTCAGCAGTGTCAATATCTGCTGGGAAGTTCCTGATGGCTCCTTACTTCCGGGCAAGTGTGTGGTCAGGGGGCTTCTCTTCCAGGCCCCTTGCCTCTTGTAACTTGGTTTCTCAAGGGACAAGCAGAAGCAGCAAGTCAGATAAAGTGCAGGTTGGAGGCAGGGATCGCTCCTCTGCATGCGCTTCTTGTGACGGGGAGGATGTCTCCTTATGGGCACCAGGAATCATGGAATACCAGGTTGGAAGGGACCTCAAGGATCATCTGGTCCAGCCTTTTTTGGCAAGTGAACTATGCACCAGTTGAAGTGAGGGGTTGACCTGCTGAGAAGCAGCTCTATGTAGAAAGACCTGGGAGTGCTGGTGGACAAGAAGTTCCCCATGAGGCAGCAATGGGCCCTTAGGGCCAAGAAGGCCAATAGTCTCCTGGGGTGCATTTAGAACAGTGTTGCCAGCAGGTCAAGGCAGGTTCTCCTCCCCCTTTACCTTAGTGAGGCTGCCTCTGGAGTATTTTGTCCACATCTGGGCTCCCCAGTTCAAGAGAGACAAGGAACTACTGGAGAGAGCCCAGGGGAGGTTCCAAAGATGCTGAGGTGCCTGGAACATCTCTGTGCCCAGGAAAGGCCAAGAGCCCTGGGGCTGTTCAGCAGGAGAAGAGAAGCCTGAGAGGGGATCTGATCAATGCTGATCAAGAGCTAAAGGGCCCCTGGGGGGCAAGAGGATGGG
>JANIJG010012965.1:0-26370 GCA_024611175.1 Megaceryle torquata | reverse complement strand
GATCAGATCCCCTCTCAGGCTTCTCTTCTCCAGCTGAACAGCCCCAGGGCTCTTGGCCTTTCCTGGGCACAGAGATGTTCCAGGCCCCTCAGCATCTTCATCAGCTTCATTTGACTCTCTCTAGTAGTTCTTGTCTCTCTTGAACTGGGGAGCCCAGAACTGGACCCAGTACTCCAGAGGTGGCCTCCCTAGGGCAGAGTAGAGGGGAAGGAGAACCCCTCATGACAGTGCTGCTCGTTACCATGGTTACAGCGTGGATGAACCTCAAGAGAGGAGAACCCTGCCAGTGTTTCGCCAGCCTGAGAACTGCTGGTGCCTTGTCTGAACTTGGGCAGGTCCAGAACTGCTGGCTGTTGGCTCTTTGTGAAAGGACGAGGATGTGTCTTGGAAGCACCATGAATGTGGCTGTTGGCGATTTGGAGCCCAGCACTGGGGATCTGGGGTCTCCGCAGCCCTTGGCTGCTGAGGGTGTGCCTTGTGGAGTGCCCTGGGTGCCTTGTGGTACTGATGGAGGGGTGTGGGAAGCAGGGAAGGAGGAGAGCAGTGGAAGGGTGAAGGATTTTCCTACTTGGAAAATACTGGTGTGCTTAGGAATGATTTCTCCACTGGGAATCTGTGGCCAATGTCATAAATCCGTTACTCATCCTGTTCCTCCTTTGCTGTCACACTTGGCATCATTCTTTGTGCTTCCTCTCTCTCCTTTTGGTGCCTTCATCCCCCCCGTGTGTGTGTAGATTCCGACTGTGTCCCCACTTAACCATTGCTGAACCAAGTTATCCATATTTAGCTCTTTTAATCTCCTCTTCAAAACCAATCCCTTCAACCGCATTATTTTTATTCCTCTTTGAACTTTTTGTCATTTGTCAATGTCCTTTTTGGTCATGAGATGTCCAGAGCTGAGTAAAATCGCCACTTTGGGGTAACACTCAGCTGATTTAGTATGTCTAACTCCATATCCCCACCCCTTTTCTGACAGGGTGACAGACACTTTTGGACCCATTTGCAACCCTTGGATGTCAGGAGATGAACCCCATAGCGTAGTTCTGGCTGTTGTGGAAGATAAAGGCATCCCTGTGCCACATTTACAGCTTTGTTGATGCAAACACCTGCAAGTCAAGCCCATCTTCCACCCCACACTTCGTCTCTCCATTCTGGGCTCTTCTCTGAAAGCACAAGGCCCTTTTTCCCCATAATCTCTTGTGCTTTACTAGTTGTAGAAGATCTATCCATCCTAGATGAGGCAGCTCTGAGCCTGGCTTATGTTTGCTGCAAGCCTTGGGTCCATCTCCTGCCTTCCAGAGCCCAATTTTATACTGAAATCATTAGTAAATCCTTAGCTGTCTTCTCTCTGGTTGACTTTTATATATTGAGAAGAACTTTGTGCAAGACATTATGCCTGGATGGGCATCACTAATTAATGAAATGATTTAATAATTAAGGCTCCCGAGTTTGCCCATAGGTGTGTGTACTTGGGTGGTGGTCCCCTCGTGCGTCTGGGTGTTGGAGCTTTACACTTTCAAGAATGAGGTAGAGAAAAGTGAAGTGAAAAGAAAAAATTAAGAAAAGGTTGAAGCAACTGATGACTGAGCTGCTGGGCTTCTCGTGCTTAGCCTTGACCTACAAAGTGTCTGCCTTGGCTTGTGGTCCTTGGTTGCTAATCCTGGTCAAGGTTTATTAGTGACTTTTGGCTTCGCATTCTCTCATAGAATTGTTTTGGTTGAAAGAGACCTTTAAGATCATTAACCCAGCACTGCCAGGGCACTACTAAACCATGCCCCTCAGCACCACATCTTCATGGTTGAGAAACCCCTCCAGGGGTAGGAAGTTCACCAGGGCCCTGGGCAGCCTGGGCCAGGCCTTGTGGAGAAGAAATTGTTCCTCACGTCCAACCTAAACTTCTCCTGGAGCAACTGAGACTGTTTCCTCATGTCCTGTATCTTGTTCCTTGGCTCCAACCTCCTTCACCACCAGGGGAGTTGTGGAGAGCGAGAAGGTCTCCCCTGAGCCTCCTTTTCTCCAGGTCCCTCAGCTGCTCCTCACCAGACTTGTGCTCTAGACCCTTCCCCAGCTTTGTTGTCCTTCTTTGGACACTCTGTTAACTCCTTAATGTCCTTTTAGGACTGAACCCAGGATTCTCCAGAGGGCCTGTTTTTAATATCTTTTATAGTGCCCAGCAAATTAGGGTGTACCCTGTGTTTCTGACCTCTGGAGGTGGTGGAGGAGTCAGATATCCTTTGAGAAGGACCTAGCCCAGGGTGTTTGCACAGGGACCTAACTGCGATGGGAACCTGCTTTCTAGAGCTTGTGCTGGTGTGTAATTGGCATGGGTATGGAAATGCTTGCTGTAGGAACTTCAGGTCAAACATAATATCCTTTTCCCTAAAACCAGAGATGAACCTGCTTGGTTTAGAGCCTTCAGGGAGGTAGAGGATTCCCCACACTGGCTGGCAGGGAAGACCTATTGGTCTGCCTAAGTGGAGATGCCAAACGCTGTCATGAGCAGTGACTTTGACAATGTTGCATTAATGGTTGGACTTGATGGTTTTAAAGGTCTCTTCCAACCAAAAGATTCTATGATTCTATTCACTGTTTGTCCCCAGAGCTGCCTGAGTGGTGGTCATTCCTGTGGCCCTAATGCTCAGGATCCCAACCAGGGTTCTTTGTAGCACGTGACATACCCCATAGGTCTCATTGCCCATGGGGCTGGGTTCCAACAACTTGCCATAAAGATCCTGCTTTTTCATGTGTCTTCCCTTCCCCACTTCATGGGGTTTAGGGTTGTCTTTTGCTTGGCCATTGGCAGCTTCCATGTCCTTCAGCTGGTTTTTATGTGGTTCTTGATGGGCTTTTAACGGGGGCTGTAGCTGCATTACGTCACAGCAAGTGGTTTGTGAAAGGTCTCATGGATCTACGTCCTCCTTCCAGGAGGTGGATGCATCGAGGTGCTTGTAGAACGATTTTCCTGTTACTCCTTTGCTTGTTCTAATGTGCTGGTCTTAACAGTGGCCTTTCGAGCGCTGCATGGATCTGGCCATGAATTTCACATCATCCAAAGCAGAAAATGTGTCTGTCTCGTTGTCGTTGTGGCCAAAGGGTTCTCTTGCTTTTGGTCTTCCTACATGAATATCCTCTAGTGGGAACAGACCAGAAAATTAATGTGAAGATGGTTGGTTGAGAGCAGCTGGGGAACAGCAGCTGGTGAAACCTGGCGTAGGTAGACATCATGAGCTGGGATCGGGTTCAGGGACTTGAAGAGTTGTCTTCTTCAAGAAGTTTGGGCACAGGGCTGGGACCTAGCTGGGGAGCCAACAGTTGATGGCCTCAAGCCCAGAAATCAAAAAGATGACATGCCCATCTCTGAAGGGAGGCACTGAAGAGCTGGCTGGCACCAGTGGTTGAGAAGGTCCCCAGGAAATGGGCTTGTGTGATGGAGAAGGATCCTTTTCCTGCTTGGGTAGAGTTGCCTGGTTATTTTGTTGGGTTTGGAGGAAAAAAAAAATAAAATCAGGACTTTGCCCCATGGTGATTCTTCTGCTTAGCATCCTGGCCTTGAAGGATGCTTGGTGGTTCAGGGGATGCTGGGGGCAGAGCAGTAGCGCTAGAAGCCAACCATGCATCAGAGATCTTGGCCATGTTGACAGGAAGGTGGGCATGGGATGGGAGGACTTAATGTGAGACCCACTGCCGGAGGTGAGGATGACCAGGTGCCTAGGAGCAGTGGTGAAGAAGGGGCCAAAGGCTGGGTTGGTCAACACAAAGGATGCTTATGGCCATCTGCAGTTGGTCTCCATGATTCCTTCCTACCATCTCTGCCCTCCCTTGACCTAGACCCATCTCTAGTGCTTTTCCAAATGGAACCTTTCCCCTTTTCACCACCAACTGAAGCTGCTTCATGTTTTAATTCAATTAAGGAGGCGAGGTATTGGTTGTGGGCAGTAGGTGAACTGAGACCCCAACAGCACATCCTCAATTGACCGATACATGGAGGTCCCAGCTTGGTTTTCTTTCCCACGTCTCTCACTCACATCAACCATACCCTTTCATCACTGTTCTTCACTACCTCTCTCCTACTGGAGACAACTTTATTTCCCTCCCTGATAGTCTCCTAAGTGGTTAGAGCAGGTGACTTGGTGCCAGTGCATTTATCTTGGATGCTATTCCTGGCTTTATTGAAGATGTGGCCACATGCAGGACTGTGCCTCTGCAGTGACCATCTCTTGATCTTGAAATGCTGCAAGCACTGAGATAAGGCTGGTAGTGTTCAAGTGGGGATTTTATTCTGCTCACTGCCGCAGAGAGAAAGCAGCTCCTCGGAGGTTGCACTGGGTAATATTCACGTGCTTTGCAGCGTGGCTGAGGTTGATATTCATCCGACTGGATCACCCGAGGGTTTGGGTCAGGCCCTTGTTGCTGGCATGGTGGGAGGTTGTACCTCTGTCTGTCTGACCCATTAACTGTCACCCAGGTCTGTTTACAGTGGTGCTGGTGGTGGGGCTGGGAGCTTCGTGCAGAAGTCCTTGTCCAGGCTTTCCTCTTATGGCCTGCTCATGTGTGTCCAGTGAGGACTTCCCCAGCCAGATCCTCCCTAAAATGACCAGATAAAGATGAGTCTACATTTGAAATGTGCCCTCTGATCCCAACTGGCATGTGACCACCATCTTCTCCTGCCCTTCTGCCAGAACACCACTAAACCATGTCCCTCAGCACCACATCTCCATGGCTTTGAAACCCCTCCAGGGATGGGGACTCCACCACTGCCCTGGGCAGCCTGGGCCAGGCCTTAACAACTCTTGCGGGGAACAAATTGTTCCTCAGATCCAACCTAAACCTCCCCTGGCACAACTTGAGGCCAGTTCCTCTTGTCCTTGCACTTGTTTCTTGGGAGGAGAGACCGACTCCAGGTGCCAAATCCAAGCCCCCTGCCTCAACCCTCCCCATCTGGGGATAGGGTTTTTGTGGATGGAGGCAAAGCCCCTACAAACAGGGGACAGCTGGACCTCGGAGCTGGGCTGTGGGCATGCAGCATGGGACGTAGAGGGCACACGGGCATTGACCATGAGGTCCTGCACTAGCGTGTCCTCTCCACAGAGTGGGTTCAGGGGGTGCGTTGCTGAACCAGCTCTTCTCTGTGGCATGTGGGAGCTTTAATCCTTCCTCATTGTGGCATTTACTGCTTCGTGCTGGAGGGGGCTGTTGGAATTTACAGTGTTCCTTGGTTTTCTTGGTCCTCGTGTCCTGTGGGCTCAGATTTGCCCACTAAGAAACCCAGTGTCCTCCCAGAGCATGTTCCTGTGGTCCCTGGAAATAACCAGCTTTATTTAAGGTGCCCTTTTTGCAGGAAAGGGGAACTTTCTTCTAAAACAGATTTATTTTTTTTACATCTTGATGTTGGCCACCTCATTGTCCAGCTAGCAGTGGGATTGATGCCCCAGCTTGTGCTCCTGGGTCCATCCTTGGACCTGACGCTTGTGCCACCATGATTTCCCTGCATGCAGGGTTTTGTTGGAAGCTCTTGTTGGCTTCTTTCTTGATGGGGTCTAAACAAATCCATCTATCAGTGAGGGGGTCTTCTGGAGCTTCTGCTATGCTGCTCATGGTTGTGTGCCTCCAGTGTGTTGGGACTTTGTCCCTGGGGGACGTGACGAGGTGCTCTAGGCGAGTGTGTTGGAGCTTATTGAGCAATGCTTGCAAGTAGAGTCAAGCAATGGACATAGTGACTTGAGTAGGATGGGAGTGACATCAGAGCTGCCAAACATTGGGCTGAGCCACGCAGTGATGTGGGAAGTGTTGGCTGCAGCCTTGAAGAATGCTCTTACGATGGAGTAGTTCTGAACCATGGTAGCTGAGTTTATGACCAGTTATGACTCCCCCTTGGCATTTGTTGTCTATCTGTGTTTGCAGGAGTTGAAGGACCCTTCTAGATTAAAACCCTGGGCCACCACGACATGTAGCTCGTTAATGTGGGGATACAGCAGAAGCCCAGTCTCATCTCAGACACATCAGTGCTCTCATGCTGACTGCTGCAAGGTTCTTGCTGGCAAAGGGGCTGCAGCTCTGTGGGTGCCCTATACCATGTGGTTGTTTTGCACACACTCCCCCCCCCCCCCCTTGTAGGTCCACCACAAGTATCTCTGCTGGTGTTTTTGGTGTCACTGATGGCTTTTATTGCTCAAAAATGCACTTTTCTTGCTCAGTTGACTTTGATTATTGAGAGCAAACCAAAATGCTCATAAGTATGGGTGGGTGGTCCAGGTGGTTTGGGGGTTGGCATCAAAATGAGTATGTTGGTTGTGCCCTCTCTGCTTCCTCCCATTAGCTAATCACTGCCATCAAGCCCCCTTAGCGGTGCCTGATGTTAACGAGGCCGTGCTGCCACGGCTCTAAGATGGCAGAGCTGCTTTGTGTGTCCCCCCACCACCCGTCCCACCTTCGTTTTAGGGCTGTAACGAGGGGTAGGTTTTAATTGCCTAGCCGCAGCCCTCTCCCCGGGACGGGCATCACGTGGCCGCTGTTGTCAGCATCCCTCTGGATTCTCGGTGGATTTACTCTTTTTTTTTTTTTTCCCCCATCGAGCAGCTCTTGTTCTGGCTGCCGCCACCCGGGCTTGGCTCTGTTCCACTTCTGTCCTCGGCAGTGGTGAAAGCACGTTCCTCGTGATGGGAAAGCCTCTGCCAGAAACACAAAGGGCTTTCATTAGGGAGGCGGTGGCAGGCGGACGCGGACGGCCAGCACCGGTACAGGAAAGCTTCACCCCACGTAACTCTTGCAGAGGGGTGGCCAGAGCTGTAGGAGCTCCCTCCAGCAGTGAGCACGTAGTGGCTGCGCTCGCTGGCATTTCATCTTAGAGCCTACACTCTGAGGAAAGAGGAATCAATTTTCCTTCTGCAAAAGGGATTTAGGGCCCAGAAGCGTGAAGTGATTTGCTCAGGGGGGTGGCGTGTGCTGGAGCTGAAAGCCAGGAGGGTGCAGGGCTTTGGGGAGCTGCAGAGTTCCACCAGCTCGGCCTTGCTGTCTGGAGGAGATGTGAAAGCCAAGGTATGAGTGCTGCCCAGCAGCCCTGCTGCCAGCATCCCCCTCAGCTTCTGGCTCGCCATCCATGGGTGAATCCCCCCTGACCTTGCTCCATAAAGGTGGAGGATATAAAACGCTGGCACCAGGAGATAATAAGACACATGCAAGAGGGGATGAATTCAGGGACTAATCCATCTGGCTCTTCCTCCGGCATGGCTTTTGGCTTTTTTTGGCCACGTCCTAGCGAGGTGGCTCTTTTCCTGTCCTCACCCTTGGAGAGCCACCCTGAGCCTTTTTATTTTGCTCTTGAGCTTGGGGCAAGGGAGCAGGAGAAGCTGCCTTGTCTCCCCACAGCTGCTAAGCAAGGCTCTGTTTGTTCCAGTGCAGGATAAAATATGAAATCCCATCAAGCTGCCTCGCTTATTAGAGAGATCTCAGAGAGCTGCTTATTATGCACCGTGGCATAATGCAGATTACGAATGTGACCGGGCGATAATTAGCAGAGCTGGAACTGTAATTAAACACTCCTGGGCTGCGCTGTGGTTTCTGTCATAAAGTGGAAGGAAGCTGGATGGTTTCAAACCCCTGTGTCTCCCAGGCATGTTCCTGGGGTGACAGGGGTCCCTCGATGGCTATTTGGGTGCTGGAGACTCGCTTTTGGTTCACAAGATGTGGTGCTGGGGAGTGGTTTGGTTTTTTGAGCCCCTTCCTTCAAGTGTCTTTCTTGCCCTGAACCTGCCGAGATACACAGGATGAGGTTGCTGTGTTTGGGGCAGGGGGAGGGTGATTTGCCTGCTATTTGGAAGGCTCATGGGGTGGGGGTAATGCCCAGACCCACACCTCTCAAGTCCCATGGGATGGCCGTGGGGCAGCCTCAGAGGGATGGGCTCCTGGGGGTAGCTCGCCTGCCAGTGGGAGGTTGCTGCTGGTGCACGGGGAGAAGAGCTGTGGAGCATGAGCTGTGCTGTCAGCAGAGGAGACCTTGTGGTCCAACCACTGCTGCTCAAGTCCTCCAGGCCATCTTTAATGCTCAGTGGAGTGGACATGCTCTGATGAGATATCTGAGGAGAGGATGGACACAGGAGGACAATGAGAGGGCTGCAGGCATGCAGGCAGAAGGTGTGTTCTGCTGGAAGAGCAAATCTACTTGCCCTGGCACAGTCCAAAATTCTCTGAGTTCTCTGTGTGGCTCACAATTGCATCTGCTGCCCATGGCCACCCCATGGTAGCAGGCAGAAGCCTCTGAGCAGATGTGATGTCCTGTCTGCTCCTCTGCCTAGAGATTTGCCTCCTGCACCTTCTCTGTTTGCAGATGGTGTTTGTGTTGCTGAGGATGCAAAGAGGCTTTGTGGGCTCACAACTTGACGGGCAGATGGGGCTTTCCAGCCACTCACTGCTGTTGTAGGCACCATATCACCCGAGGCAGGCAAGGCTGGATGTGCAAGCTTCTGCTGGTGAGGATGGAGGTGTGCAAGCAAGAGAGAGCAGATAACTTTGGTGGCTGGTCAGGACCAGGATGGCAGTTCAGAGTGGGAGCCTGACCGTTTGGTGGCTGTCTGCACCATCAGTCAGGGAGACCCAGCAGTGAGGCTGAATGTGGTCATGGGTACAGGTCTGCTCTTGGTGACCAGCAAACTTGGCTTCTCCAGGGTTGCAGTCATCTCTCCTCAGCAGAGGCTGAGGAGGACATCTTGTGATGGATGCTCCAGAGGCATCAGAAACACCCCAGGTCAGCACTCACTGATGATGTTTTTGCAGTTTGCTTCTCTTTTGAGGTCACTCAATATCTTATTGAGATCATAAACTGTAAAGAGAGGAGGCTTTACCAGAGGATGAGCCACCAGCCCCAAAACTGCCACACATCCTCATGAACCAAGGTGAGGGGGTGACCAACTGTGTCTGGCTTGGCTGATGAACCCTGAAGGACAGGAAGGTCTCCACCCTACTTTCTCTTGGCCAGCAGCAAAATCAGCCCGTCAGCCACCACTCTCCTAACGCTGCTGTAAGCTGCTGGCATGGCAGAGCGGCCAAGGCCTTGGATTGTCAGCAGCAGGGTGGTTTGGCGGTGGTTTCACTTGGTGTGGTGGCTTGTTGGCCCTCTAAGCCCTGCTCTGGCCGTGAGCTGTGGTTTCTACACGCAAGGAGAGCACGATGGCAGGCCGCTGGATCAGGCTCCAGAGTGGATGCTCACACAAAGAAGAGGGCTGTGATCTGAGCGGTGGTCACAGGGTGGATTTGGGAGGAGGAGGATGTTGGTTTTCATGGGTGCCGTAAGGAGACCACTACTCGTTTGTCCTATCCTGCCAGTTGAGTGGAAGCCTGTAATTCTTTTTTTTCTTCTAATGCACCACCAGTTCCAAAGTCATTGCGTGCATTACTATCTGAGCAATAGCCAGAAGGCATCCTCACTGGGGGTGATTACACCAGCAAAAGCCATCGGGAAAGGAACTTGGCACAAACTTTTCCCAGGAGGAGAGCAGATACCTCCTGCGGAGGGACTTCTTGCGTGATCTGTGTGACTACAAAGCACCGGCTCCTCAGGGTTACATGGGTATGGGCATGCCAGGGTAGGAGAGACCTGTGAGATCCTTGTCCTCTGATGGGGTGTGGGACTTGAAGTGCCTGCTGGCACAGGCATTGAGAAGGTAGCAACCTTGGGTTTGAGGTTCTCCAGGAATGTAGATGCCTGTTCATACTCGTTCTCCTTCATGTGTTTCTTCTTCCTCGCAGATGGAGTCTCCAGTCTCTACACCTGCAGTTTTGCCCTTGCACCTCCTCGTCCCCGTCGTCAACAACGACATCTCATCGCCTTGCGAGCAGATCATGGTACGCACCCGCTCAGTAGGAGTGAACACTTGTGACGTGGCCCTGGCCACCGAACCCGAGTGCCTGGGCCCCTGTGAGCCTGGTACCAGTGTGAACCTGGAGGGCATCGTCTGGCAAGAGACAGAGGATGGTAAGTGTCACTGGAGAGCTTTTGGCTCTCCTATGATGTCATTTTGGAGTTGTAGCAATCCCTTCCTTCACACGTCTCTGCTGCATTGCTTGGTGGCATGTCCTGGCTTTTCCCCCCACCACCTGGGTGGTCAGGACAGAGGAGCTGCATGGGAGCAGCCCTTAATCTGTCCAGCCAACAGGCCAAAAACCTGTGTCAGCCCCATGCGTTGCGTTATCCCCTTGTGAAAAAATGAAGCAGCCATTTCTCTGCCTTCCTACAAGACTGAACTTGTTGTGAAAGTGCTGGAGGAAGGGCCGCATGGGAACGCAGCGGAGTTGACTTCATCTCTGCTTGGCAACCTGCAGGGCTGTCGCAAAAACGCTCAAACCCTGGGAGGTGGCAGAAATCTCCCGCTGGATTAAAAAACCCCAGCGGAGCGCTCAAAATGGGCTCGGCGGGAGATCGGGCTCTCGTCTCTTCTTGCCAAGCCAATTGAAGCGGGGTTTTTTTTTCACCCGCTGGAGCTTGTCTCATCAGCGCACAGCTTGGTTTGCTTTCCCAGGTCCTTTGATGGGTTTTCGTTGCTGTTGGGGCTCTGCCAAGTGACACGACGATGAATAGGTGGCTCAGTGGACCACGGCGAGCGCTGGAACCTGGCCCTTCCCTCCAGCCTCTTTGGGATGCTGGAGGTTTCTGCTTCAGGAGGCTCGGGGTGAGCTCCTCATATTTGTGTCTGGCTTCAGATAGGGTCTGGAAGCAGAAATGGAGCCCAAGAGCACAAAGGTGAGAAAGAGCAGTGGTGGTGGATACCAGTTGATGGTTCATTTCAACTGGATACCCACAAGTTCATCTTGGACATCTACTCCTGCTCTTCCATTGCCATCATGTGCAGAGAAGAAAGCTGTTGGCCCTTTGTTCCCTGGCTGCACCTTGCTGTGACTGTCTTTGTTATCTTTAATGGAAGCTGAACTGAAACCTGTGTTCCCTTGAGCTGCTTCCAGGGGGTTCCCTTCTTTGGGAAGACAAAGGTGAGCCTTTTGCCTTTCCTCTCTTCCTACTGGGAACTGGTTTGGAAACCATGGTTGGTGCAGGACCAAATGTTGTGGCGGCCTCTGATGCAGAGCCCTTGGGAAAAGCATCGTGATCTGATCTCATAGGGAAGGGAAGAGTACATGGCCCATGATGGAGGAGACTGGATGGGACCTTCACAGTCCTCTGCCTTCTCTGCTTCACCGTCTGTTTCATATGGAAAAACTCCTGCAGTTTGAGGCAGCCAGAAGCTGGACGTGCATTTCTTCTGCTGCTCCAAGGCAGGACACCACACGTTGTAAAATGGGGCCTGAGGATCCTCTTATTCAAGCCAGTGGGCCTGAGGAGACACAGAATCACAGAATGTTAGGGATTGGAAGGGACCTCAAAAGCTCATCTGGTCCAACTCCCCTGCCAGAGCAGGGTCACCTAGATCAGGTCCCACGGGAATGCATCCGGGTGGGTTTTGAATGTCTCCAGAGAAGGAGACCCCACAACCTCTCTGGGCAGCCTGTTCCAGTGCTCTGTTACCCTCACCATGAAGAAGTTTTTTCTTGTATTTATGTGGAACCTCCTATGTTCCAGCTTGCACCCATTGCCCCTTGTCCTGTCATTGATTGAGAAGAGCCTGGCTCCATCCTCCTGACACTCACCCTTTCCATATTTATATACATTAATGAGGTCACCCCTCAGCCTCCTCCAGGCTAAAGAGACCCAGCTCCCTCAGCCTTTCCTCATAAGGGAGATGCTTCATTCCCTTAATCACCTTTGTGGCTCTGCGCTGGACTCTTTAGAGCAGTTCCCTGTCCTTCTTGAACTGAGTGGCCCAGAACTGGACACAGTATTCCAGATGCAGCCTCACCAGGGCAAAGTAGAGGGGAAAGAGAACCTCTTTTGACCGACTAACCCCACCCCTTCTAATCCACCCCAGGATGCCATTGGCCTTCCTGGCCACAAGGGCACCTTGCTGGGTTATGGTCACCCTGCTGTCCACCAGGACCCCCAGGTCTCTTTCTCCTACACTGCTCTCCAACAAGTCAGTCCTCAACTTATACTGGTCCCTGGGGTTGTTCTTGCCCAGCTGCCAGACTCTACACCTGCCCTTCTTATATTTCATGAAATTTCTCCATGCCAACTCTCCAGCCTGTCCAGGTTTCTCTAGATGGCAGCACAGCCTCCCTGCGTGTCAGCCACTCCTCCCAGCTTTGTGTCATCAGTGAGCTTGCTGACTGTGCACTCTGTTCCCTCATCCAGGTCATTGATGAATATATTGAAAAGTACAAACCAGGAATGTTCAGGAGCCTGCCAGGGCTGGGGCATCTGCTGGGGGGGATCTGCTCCAAGGAGACCCACAGAAGGTCTTGTGCTGGGCCTGCTCGGGTGGTGTTTGTGAAGAGCATGGTTGCTTTATGAGGGAAACTGAGCCCCCCCAACTTTTGGGGCTGCACAGTCAGCCCACCTCCCCATCCCCAACAGTGTGCCATTCTGGTGTGATTCCCCTCAGTCCAAAAGCCACAGAGCTGCAGAGTTCACTGAAAATTCTGGGACTACTGGAGACCCCCAGGGGCAGCAGAGAAGCTGATGAGAGATTGGACCTAGCAGGGTTTTTATTTTGGGTGGACATCAGAAGAAGAGTGGTCAGAGGAGCCCACATGGCTGTGCCAGGAGGGATGATTGGAGGCAGAGAGTGCAAAACCATTATCCCTGCTTCCAACTCAGCTGAGAGGCAGTGACGTGGGAGCAGTTTCTGGTTTTCCCTCCCTTTTCTCCTGCTCCAAACCCTACTACAAAGCTCTATGGTCCATCTGCCCGTCCATCCACATTACCCTGTGTGTCCGCAGCCACCATTCTGGACTGTGCCTTGGAGGCACCTTGCGATGTTCTGCAGCCCAGCTATTTTTAGTCTGCGGTATTTCAGTGAACTCTCACAAAGATCCTTCTCTGGCAGCTGCTGCTTGGTTGCCACTGTCAGGAGAGATGGCTTTGAATAGTCAGCCCTGCAGAAGACAAGTTCCACTTGGTGTTTGGTTGTTTCTGATCTGCTGTGTGTGTTGGCTCCAGTTGTAGAGGCAACTCTCATCCTTGAGTGAAAAGTCAGGGTGAAACCATCCCACCTGGCATCTCTTTTCTGCCTTCCTGTTGTTAATGTTGGGGGCCAAGGGTGATGCTGGAAGAGATGCCAGACTTGGCTGTCCAAAGCTGGAGCTTGGACAACAAAAAGCAACAAAGCTGGGGCAGGGTCTAGAGCACGACTCTGGTGAGGAGCAGCTGAGGGACCTGGGGTTGTTCAGCCTGGAGAAAAGGAGGCTCAGGGAGACCTTTTTGCTCTCCACAACTCCCTGACAGGAGGCTGGAGCCAGGTGGGGTTGGTCTCTTCTCCCAAGGAACAAGTGACAAGACAAGAGGAAGCAGCCTCAAGTTGCAGCAGGGGAGGTTTAGGTTGGACCTGAGGAACAGTTTCTTCCCTGCAGGGGTTGTCAAGGCCTGGCCCAGGCTGCCCAGGGCACTGGTGGAGTCCTCATCCCTTAAGGGGTTTGAAATCTGTGGAGACGTGGTGCTGAGGGACATCGTTTAGTGGTGCCCTGGCAGTGCTGGGTTAATGGCTGGACTCAATAATCTTAAAGATCTCTTCCAACCAAAACAATTCTGTGATTTTTGTGGAGTGTAATGGAATGTAGTGAGCATCTCCCCTTGCCCAAAGGATACAGGGGAGAAAGCTACATCAGGGACATGTCTACAAAGCCAAATGAGGTCCTTTCAGCTCATGTGAGCATGCCTGTGTACCTGGAGATTATACCCAGGATCTCCAGGGGGATCTCACTCCCTGACCCCGAGGGATCACCCTGCTCCTTGTGATAGATACTGCAGCCTCACTAGACCATTCGGAAAGACCTCTGGGCAGCAGGAAGACCTCTTGGCTTTCATGAAGCATCCGCTCCAGTGGTGGAGAGGAGCTTGCTGGCTCAACAGCACCAGCTGCTTCCTCTCCAGGGGTGACATCCCTGAATCCCTTGGAGCAGTTGGCCAGGGGGAGGTGCAGAATGATGGTTACTCCCATCCCAGTTCTCTGAGCAGGATGCTCTGGGCACTTCTGGGTCTTGGTGAGCCCCCTGCCACTTGCCAGTATCAAGAGGGTTTCCACTGAGCCTCTCAGGAGCTGGGCATCTTTTATCAGAGGTGCAGTGCCTCCTTGAAAGTCAGCACAGTGTGTGCCCCCAAGTCTTGCACCTCATGGGGCTGTGAAATCAGGGAGAAAGGCTCCTAAAGCCAAAGCCTGTCAATGCTGGAGCCACCTCAGAAGGACAAGCTGCAGCTGGACCATCTGAGATGGGAGCATGAAGCTCCAAGTAACCTCACAATATCCCTCCTGCCTTGAACACCAACCTCATATTCTTCCCCCACTAGAAAACCCACTTCCAAGACCATGATCACTACCAAAGACATGGTGGGCTCCCACCACCAAACATCTGTCTCTGGGCTTTTGGTCCATCTACTCCACAGCCTCTCCAGGTTGGTGTCAGGCCAAGGTCTGGTCCTTTTGGTGGTGTTTGTACAGTCTGTGGCTGTGGTGGTGCCACTGGGATGGTCTGATGCAGGGATGTTTTGTTGAAATGCCTTTGGTGGGAAGCAGCTGTCTCAGCAGTTCCCCCAGTTCTGTTCAGCCTGATTTCAATCTGCAGGAATCATTAAGTGCACTAATTGCACTGGTAAGCATCACTCTGTCTGCTGCCTGGGTGGCTGCTGGGTCTCCTCAGTGGAGCTGGTGTCACCTGTCTCACCTGTCACCTCCCCACTCCTGCTCGCAGCTGAAGTGAGCCAGTGTCTGATGCACCAAACCTCCAAGTGATGAGGATCATGGTGAGGCAGCACCTGCATCCATTCCCCCAGCTCCACTCTGGGATGGTGGTGGCAGGTTACCCATGGCTGAGCTTCATGCATTCTGGGTGTTTGGGTGGTTCTTTTGCAAACATCTCCTGGGGGTATTGATGGAGCATGAATGTCCTTGGTGTCTGCAGACCCCAGTGGCAACATGTCCTTGATTGGAGCAGGAAAGAGCCTCTGGTTCTCTTGGAGGTTCTGTCTGGAGGTGTTTTGAAAGGGGGACATGCCAAGATTGCACTGCTTACAAGTGGGCTTTAGGACTTCCAAGGGGGCTACACCATCCCCTAAGTACACATTCTAGCTGTCCACTGGAACCCAGAACCAGCGGGTGTGAGGAGCAGAAACAGGAATTTCTCCTCTTTAATGCTCTTTCCCAAAGCCACAAGCAGTTGTAAATCCCCTCCAAGGTTGCTGATCTGAGGCACAGGCTCAGCGCGTTCCTCTGAAGCCTCCTAAAGCCCTGATGATGCAGCTGTGACTGCTCCCATCTCCAGTCAGCTGTCAGTTCACCCCAAGTGGCAGTTCACCTGGTGCTGCTAGGGTTGCTGGTGATTCGGGAGGCTGCAAACCCCCCGAGAATGGTGGTTGTCAGCCTGTTGGTGTAGAGGCTGTAGCTGCCCCAGGTGATACCAGCTGGAGCTCCTGCTTTAGCTGGATTAAAGGACTTGTTTACAAGGAGGCTCTTGAGCTGCAAGCTGCTCTGCCACGCTCTACTGGGAGCTAAATTGGAAATGGAATGGAATGGAAACTATTCCCCTGCCTCACTTCTCCAGGAGCATGAGGATGGAGGTCTGGGCTGCTTGCAGGTGGTGCTGGGGGCATGGTGCTGTGGCTGCACTCTGCCCACCCTGACAAAGTCCCCAAAATCCTGGAGGCAATTTCTGGATGGACTTCAGGCCATGGAGAGGGAGCTGTGGCCCCCAGTCTGACATGGGTGTTGGCCAGTGGGATGGACCATCCTCTCATAGGATGATGTCAGGGCCTTGCTCATAGTCACATCATTGCTGTCACCAAAGGCTGACACTTGTGGGCTTTGGGCAAGAGCGTGGCAGTGGGTGTTGTGCGTGTTCAGCAGGTCCTGGTGAACTAAATGCCCATCCCATGGGATCAGTGACAAGTGGTGTCACTTCCTGCAGTCATTTTGGTCACTAGGACCCACAAATACACCCTTGCTGGCTCTTCATCCCTTGGTGTAACACAAGTTGAAGGTTTTCCTGATGTTTTTTTCCATCTGATGTGCCTCTTGTAGCTCTCTTGTCCCTTGGAAAGCAGAGCATTGTCCCCTACCACCTGATGGAAGTCGATGGTGGAGCAGATACCCGCATGCAGAGAGCATGGAGAGGCCATGTAGAGTGATCTTTCTCCTTGATGGGCAAAGTGACCGTTGTGTTGGCCATCCCTTGCCCTGTGGTGTCCTCTGCTCTCCTGTTGCACGGCCATCAGGAAGGGATATGCCAAAGCCAGGACATCCCTAAGATGATGCAGCTGGAGGAGAAATTGGTGGAAGAAGGACCTTGAACACCTTCAGGTGCTGGAGGTTTGGTGGTGCCCTGGAGCAGCTGCAACACACCAAGGGACTATCTATTGGAAAGGCTCAGTCTGGTCTAATTTAAGGCTGTGTTGGGATGAAGGACTTGATGCAGCATTGTCCTTGTCCATCCCACATCCCCCCCCCCGGGTGCCACACCGAGCCTCAACTCCACTGTTACAGAGCACCCATGTGGGGATTGTACAAGGACCAGGTGGTGCTTTTTTGCACAACCCTGCTCCCTCTTCATCATTATCTTGATCCATTCTTACCAGATTATCTCCAACATTGCCTTTCTGGATGCCAACCTGGCACCATCAAGCCACTGTTAATCTTTTCCTGACTCTGCAATGATGTGAATACTTGGCGGCCAGGTCGCTGAGCAGTTTGCACCCAGATTTGGGTGGTATCCACTGCTTAGCAGCTTCAGAGGTGCCACCTTCCCATGAAACTATGTGGGATGGAGTCATCCGAGTGGGATTCCTTCTCTGCAAGAGCATCCCCAACCTTGGGAGCTAGAGGGCATCTCCTCCTCACTGCCTGCCCTTGCCCTGCTGGTGCCGGCTCATCACCCTGCGATGGGAGGGGACCCATCAGGTGGAAAAAAAAAAAAAAAAAGCTGCTTAGGATCTATCCCCAGGGTTTAAATTGTCCTGGGTTATTGTCAGAGGATTAGGAGGGGATTTGGTGTGATTGGTTGCAGTGGGTTAAATATAGGCCTGTGTGTGTTGGGAGGGTTGACACTCCAGCAGGGATGGGAGGGTTGGCTGCGTGCTGGCTTCACTCCTTTATCTGTCATCTCTGTCCTGTCATCGCAGTGGCAGGGGAATAAAAGATGCTGGTGTGTCCTTTCTAACACCACACACTGGCCCCGGGATGCACAGGAGATTCTTGTCACTTGTCATCCAGTTACATTCCAGTGGCACCCACGGTCTTCACCAGCTTCAAAGAGGGGATGAGCCAGCACTGGCTGCACAGCAGGGAGGGCAGAGGGTCTAGGTTGGTTCTGCTGGACCCTCAGCAGCTGCCTGCTCCTTCTGTAGCTCCTGGGAGCATCCCTGTAGCAACTCTGCAGAGGTGTCTTGCAGTGGTGGGTTTGGGATGGGGCAGGACACAACCAGCAAATTTCCTGGGTCTTAAGGAAAGAGGGGACAGGTTCCTTGAGCTAAAAAAGCTGCATTAGGAGAGATGGAGGTAGAAGACCACTCTCCTGGGGAAGCCTGGGAACAGCATCTCCCTCTTTCCCATTGATCTCTCCCTGTGTAGGGCTGTGGGCTCTCAGCAGTTGGTTTCACTGCTTGTTTCTGCCATGTGACACCTCTAGCATCATGTCCAGGCCATGTCTTGGCATCGTTCATGAAAGGTCCCCATCACCTTCCTCTGAAGGCAGGACCCTGTCTCTCCTGCTCACCAGGAAGAACTAGCTGTAAGTCTTGGCTGCATGCCAGCACTGTGTCTTCCCACCATAGCGACCAGAAAGAGAAAACCTGTGTTCCAGAAGACCTGCTTGCAAAGGAGCCCCACATCTGGGACCTCGTTCCCATCTTTCTGCCCAACACAGCCTGCAGCCAGCTGCTGGCACAGCACAACAGGGCGTACAGGCTGAGATTTATCAACATGCTTCAGGCGCAGCTGCTCCGGGCATCCCTCAGCTCCATCCATCTCCCGGGGCTGTAGATCTCGTCACACTCATCAACCCTTGCAAACGAGTTTCCGACCTCCCGAGTTTCACCTGGCTCAGAAAAATGTGCTCAGTGCCACGGACTCCGCTCCCCACTGGATTAGTTCTGTGGCAATCAAAGAGGTCTGTGGTGGGGAGGAAATACCCACATAGCTGAATGATTGCTGAAGACCCCTCCACCTCTAAGAAGCGAAGCTGAGGGTCCACATCCTCAGCACAGGTGTGAGCCAAGCTGCTTCTCTTCTTGACTTGGTGTGAAAAAGCTGAAACCACCCGTTACGCCCAATACCTTTGCTCTGTGATGGGAGGAGAAGCGACCCTGTGGGTGGTTCTCCAAGCAGAGATGGGTGCCCCAGAGGGGTGCAGGAGCAAAGCAAAGCTGGGGGACAAGGGTTTTTCCCCCAAGGTTGGGTTTTCCTGCCAGGGGTGGTCAACAGCGTGGGGATGCTGGGCTCAGCTTGCCATCTAGTGGCAATAACCGCCTCTTCCAGAGGCCCGTGGGGTTCATGCCAACGCATGGGGTGGGCACAGTCCTGCTGGGGGTGTCTGCAGCTCTGTGTTGGGGTCCATTGCCTTGCTGGTGCTAGTCTGTGTCTCCCCTGGGGGGATCCTAGCCATCGCTCCCCAGAGATTGCCTTCCCTTCCCAAGGGAGTGCACATGGAGCCAACATGGATCTTCAGACCTTTGGGGGTGGCTGGTTTTAGGATCACCATGAAAAGAGGGAAGAGCCCTGAGCAGCTCGAAAAGGAGAGGATGGGTGGACACTAGCTAGAGAGGGGATGAGACAGGGGTCTCTAGCTCCCATCTTGGTGCCCCTCTAGACCAGAGCCTGCGGTTTCACCTCTTCTGAGATTCCAAGACCCCTTGTTGACCTTCCTCCAGGCCTAGAGCCAAGCTCTTCCTCCTGCCTATCTCAAGGGGTAGATCCTCCTCTGCCCTGATGCCTAGGGAAGGGTGAGACACCCTGGGGTGACACCTGGCCCTGTCTGACCTTCTTCCCTTGCCTTACAGGTATGCTGGTGGTCAACGTCACCTGGAGGAACAAGACGTACGTGGGGACGCTGCTTGACTGTACACAGCATGACTGGGCACCTCCCCGGTAAGCGGGCAATGGGCTTTGCAGCAGAGGGCAAACCCAGCCACCTACAGGCTCCGTGACACCCAGTACACTGTGCCCAGTGCCCATAGGGCTGCCTGTGGTGGTTGGCATCTTGGCATCTCCTCCTTGCCCAGCTGAGTTATTCCCATGGATCTTTGCTTCCCACGGTTTTAGGCTTCTTGTTGAGGAGACTGGAGATGGTTGAGCAATTCCCAGTGGACCTCTCTGGTTCCACTGATGGGGTTCCTGAGCCTGCAGGATCGATAGCGAAGGGAGGAAGAGGGGCCCCACCACGCAGTGGGGACAGCATAGCCCAGCACAGACATCTCACCATTACTATCTCCTTGTCCTCTTCCTGTCAGGTTCTGTGACTCTCCCACCAGCGACCTGGAGATGCGCAACGGCCGGGGCAGGGGCAAACGCATGCGCCCTAACAGCAACACGCCCATCAACGAGGCGGCCACCGCCTCAGACAGCAAAGGGACCAGCAACAGCAGCAAGACCCGGGCAGGAGCCAACAGCAAAGGGCGCCGGGGAAGCCAGAACTCCTCGGACCACCGCACGCCGCCAGGTGGCACAGCGGAGGACGTGAAGGCCAGTCCCTCTTCCGTCACCAAGCGGAAGAGCAAACCCCTCTCAGACATGGAGCTGAACTCCAGCTCGGAGGACTCCAAGGGCAGCAAACGTATCCGCACGAACTCGATGGGCTCAGCAGCCATGCCACCCACCGCCGTCAAGGTGGAGCCAGCCATCCTTGACCGCAACTGCCCTTCTCCCATCCTCATCGACTGTCCCCACCCGAACTGCAACAAGAAGTACAAGCACATCAACGGGCTGAAGTACCACCAGGCCCATGCGCACACAGATGATGACGGCAAGCTGGAGGCGGATGTGGACAGTGAGTATGGCGAGGAGCCCTCCCTGCACGCTGACATTGGGAGCTGCAATGGAGCTGCTGCCTCTCAGAAGGGCTCGCTCTCGCCAGCTCGTTCGGCCACACCCAAGGTGCGCTTGATGGAGCCCCACAGTCCCTCTCCATCCAGTAAGTTTGGTGCTAAGGTCCCCTGCAAGAAGAAGCTGGGTGGGGAAGGGGATACCGACCCGGGTGCCCTGTCCAATGATGGCTCTGAGGATGGTCCCTCGGTGGCTGATGAGACGAGTAACGACGGCTTTGACTCGCTGGAGAAGCGATGTGTTGATAAGGACAAGTCGAAGAAAGCATCTAGTGCTAAGCCGGAGAAGATCCCTTCCAAAAGCTTGAAGTCTGCCAGACCCATTGCTCCAGCCATTCCCCCGCAGCCGATTTACACCTTCCAGACAGCCACACTCACCACAGCCAGCCCAGGTTCCTCCACGGGCCTTGCCACCACCGTGGTCCAGACCATGCCCAACAGCCCTCAGCTCAAACCCATCCAGCCCAAGCCAACGGTGATGGGAGAGCCCTTCGCAGTCAGCCCTGCCCTCACCCCTTCCAAGGAGAAGAAGAAGAAGGACAAGAAGAAGAAGGAGCCCAAGGAGGTGGAAAACCCTTTGACTCCAGGAAAAGCCTGCAGGGCAGAGGAAGGCAAGAGCCCATTCCGGGGGGAGTCCAGTGAGCTGGGGATGAAAGGCGAGGGGCTGCTGAACGGCTCATCTGACCCCCACCAGAGCCGGCTTGCCAGCATCAAGGCTGAGGCAGATAAAATCTACAGCTTCACCGACAATGCCCCGAGCCCCTCCATCGGTGGTGCCAGCAGGCTGGAGAATGCCAACCCAGCCCAACCCATGACCCCACTACATGTTGTCACCCAGAATGGGGCAGAGGCCAGCTCGGTGAAGACGAACAGCCCGGCCTACTCGGACATCTCCGACGCTGGGGAGGACGGAGAGGGCAAGCTGGAGAGTGTGAAGGCGAAGGATCCAGAGCAGCTGGTCAAGGAAGGCGCCAAGAAAGCTCTTTTCCCTCCGCAGACGCAGAGCAAAGAGTCTCCCTACTATCAGGGCTTTGAAACCTACTATTCCCCCGGCTACCCTCAGGCCAGCCCTGGGCCCCTGAACCCCAGCAGTCAGGCTGTGGCTGAGACTCAGGCCCTCAAGCTGAAGAAGGATGAGGAGCAGGAGAACACGGAGGTGAAGGTGAAGAGCGAAGGCTGCGAAGAGAAGAAGGCAGAGCTTGGTGGCTCCAGCCAGCAGCCCTCGGTCATCCAGCAGCGTCCCAACATGTACATGCAGTCCCTCTACTACAACCAGTACGCCTATGTGCCCCCCTATGGCTACAATGAGCAGGGTTACCACGCTCATCTGCTGAGCACCAACCCTGCCTACCGCCAGCAGTATGAGGAGCAGCAGAAGCAGCGGCAGAGCCTGGAGCAGCAGCAGCAGCAGCAACGAGGCTTGGAGAAGAAGGCAGAGCTGGGCTTGAAGGAGAGGGAGGCAGCGCTCAAAGAGGAGTGGAAGCAAAAGCCACCCATGCCCCCAACGCTGACCAAAGCTCCAAGCCTCACGGACCTTGTCAAGTCGGGGCTGAGCAAGTCCAAGGAGCAGGGAGGTCCTGACATGGCCAAATCTGTCATCATCCCCAAGCTGGAGGACTCCTCCAAGCTGTCCGGCAGCCAGGTGGCTGAGGGGCTTAAGGTGAAGCTGAGTGAGGCCAGTCACCTCGGGAAGGAGACTGCCGAGACCAAGGCTGGCTCCGAGTGTGGCCGGCAAGCAGAGGTGGACCCAGTGCTCTGGTACAGACAGGTAATGACCACCTATGGCCCTGTCCACCAGCCTGGAGGTGGGCTTCCTCCAGGAGGAAGCCCCTCACTGTGGCTTTGCTGCAGGTGCCATCACCTTAGAGAGAACATGTTGTCCTCTGCTCATGGTGGGACTGCGTGAGGTTCCCTTGGGGCCAGCTAAAGGATGGGGCAGGGAGGCCACAGGTGGGCCAAGGAGAGCCTTGGGAAGGGGATTGGGGTTTGTTCATCTCCTCAAATCCTGCCTGATCTCGGGACAGTCAGGGGTGGGGAGAAGGCAGCTGCTCTGATGGTTGGTTGGTTCTTGCAGGAAGCCGAACCCCGGATGTGGACCTATGTGTACCCAGCGAAGTACTCGGACATCAAGACAGAGGACGAGCGGTGGAAAGAGGAAAGGGACCGAAAGTTGAAGGAGGAAAGAAATCGAAGCAAAGAAGCTGCATCCAAGGAGGACGGGAAGGAGAGTTCCAGCTCCGAGTGCAAACTGACCCCCACTGAGGAGGCTCGCATGGTGGGGAAGGACCCCAGACCCAGCGTCCACGTCCCTGTGTCCTCGCCCCTCACACAGCATCAGTCCTACATCCCCTACATGCATGGCTACTCCTACAGCCAGTCGTATGACCCCAACCACCCCAGCTACCGGGCCATGCCCACTGTCATGATGCAGAACTACCCAGGTAGGGAGCCAGGGGTGGGTTTCAGGTGTCTCCTCAAGAATGTTCCTTCCCAGGCTGACCCTGCTCCCGGAGCTGGGGATGGCTGTGAGATATTCTGTGCCATGTAAAGGCTCCTCATGCCTTGACTGCTGCTTCTTCTCCCCTCAGGATCATATCTCCCCTCCAGCTACTCCTTCTCCCCATACGGGAGCAAAGCGTCCGGGAGCGATGACAGTGACAAGTCCCGTGCCAGCCCCAGTGTGAGCTGTAAATCCAGCTCTGAGTCCAAGGCCCTGGACATCCTGCAGCAACACGCCAGCCACTACAAAAGCAAATCGCCCACGGTGAGGGGCAGGGGGTGCTGGCTTTGCACAGCTCCATGGGTGCCCTTCGGGATGGTCTCTGGATCCTTTGACCAGCCTGGAACAGCTCTGCCTGTCCAGGGTTTTTGCCCATTCCTGCTGCTGGAGGAGACCTGGGGCTGTGGAGTGATCCCACAACCCAACCCCTTTTGGATGGACAAGTGAAACTTGGGTACAGGGCTGTCCCAGAGAAGCACCAGGGCTCCTCCAGGCCCTTCAGCAACTGCTCAACCCTTGTCCTCAACCCAGGGGCTGGTGGGTGAGATGCAGGGGTTATCTCCAGCAGTGCAGCATCACAAGCTTCTCCTCTGGGCTGATCTGGGAGATGGAGCTTTGACACAGTGAGGAAAGAGCTGTCCTCAGACAGGACCTGCATCCTCCCCACTGCTTTTGGGCTGCTCAGTGGCAATCCTGTCATCTCCCAGCAGCATCATGGGGAGCCTTTGGGCACAGGTGGGGTATGTAGAATTGCTTTAGATGGGAAAAAACCCTTTAAGATAAAGTCCAACCATGCACCCAGCACTGCCAGGGCACCACTAAACCATGGCCCTCAGCACTACATCTCACAGCTTTGAGAGCCCTGCAGGGATGTGGACTCCACCACTGCCCTAAATCTCCCCTGGTGCAACTTGAAGGCTGTTTCCTCTTGTCCTGTCACGGGTCCCTTGGGAGAAGAGGCCAACCCCACCTGGCCCCAACCTCCTGTCAGGGAGTTGTGGAGAGGGAGAAGGGCTCCCCTGAGCCTCCTTTTCTCCAGGCTGAACAACCCCAGGTCCCTCAGCTGCTCCTCACCAGACTTGTGCTCTAGACCCTTCCCCAGCATCCTTGCCCTTCTCTGGCCATGCTCCAGCCCTTCAATGTCCTTCTGGGAGTGAGGGGGCAGAGAGATGAGGGGCAGCCTCAAGCGTAGCTGGTGGTTGCCAAGGTAGCTGGTTGCATCCCTCATTGTGCCTCTGCTTTCTCCTCTCCAGATAAGCGAGAAGACGTCTCAGGAGCGGGACCGCAGCGGTTGCGGGGTGGTGGGAGGCAGCGGGAGCTGTAGTAGCGTTGGGGGAGCCAGCGGGGGCGAGAGGAGCGCTGAGCGGCCCCGCACCTCGCCCTCCCAGCGCCTGCTCTCAACACACCACCACCACCACCACCTCGGGTACTCGCTGCTGCCAGCGCAGTACAACCTGCCCTATGCAACAGGTGAGAGTCGAACCTCACCCTGGCCTGCGGGAGCCGCCGAGGAGCTGTAGCCATCTTTGGGTAGCATCGGCCCTCGCGCTGAGCTGCGCTTTGACTGAATCCTGGGTGCTTTCTGGCTCCCCCCGGGCACAGTGTGGTTCCTGTTGAGGCCCCCGGCTCCTGACACTGCTTCTTCTCCACAGGTCTCTCCTCCACAGCCATCGTTGCCAGCCAGCAAGGCTCCGCTCCCTCCCTATACCCACCTCCCCGGAGGTGAGAACGGTAAGGATCTCCTCCCGCCGCAGCCTGCGGCCACCCCCGTGGGCAGCTGGTGGGCGGAGGTGGCCAAGACAGGTGCCCATGAGGGTTTGGGTTTGCCCCAGCGGGAGCTGACTTGAGCTTGGGTCGTGGCAGGACGTGACACTCCAGGACGCCTGGGCTGTACGAGACATGTGACTGGCTCACATGGGGAAGCGCTGGAGACTCCTTTAGACATCAGTTGAATGGTGTTAATTGTTCCGCTTGACGTTCCTGCCGTGATCCAAGGCAGACTCTCTTCCTCCCCCACCCCCCCCATCGGACACACACTGACTGTCCCCTCCATACCCTCCCCTTTGGTCACTGGGCGAGCTGGTACCTGTGGAAATATTTATTCTACTGGGCACCGGTGCTCGGGATGGAGGCGACTCGCCCGCCTGGTGCATATGAAGAGGAAACGGAAGCACTGAGGTTTCTTGCTGGGTTTGGGACCCCACCATGTCTCCATAAGCCGTTGCTGCTTCATGATGGGGCCAAGCACCACGGGACTGGGGACTGGCAGGGGCCCGACGCGCGGGGCCGAGCCTGCCGTGAAGCTCCGGTCTCAGGAAAGGAAGGGCTCGCGCGGAGCAAAGGCAGGTGTCGGGGTTGGGGGGGCGGGGGGAGGATGGGGGGGGAGGCTGCTGAGAGCCCAGGTGGTGGGTGTCAGCCTGGCTGGGAGTGGCTGTGGGGCACGGGGACGCGCCACATGTGGGGTACACCCTCTCCCAAGTTCACCATAGCCGATCGCTGGGGTGGTGGATTGGGAGGTCTGGGTGCTGCTCTTGGCCTTGGCAAAGCAACCTCTACGCCCCCCCTCCCCAGGTGGCTGGGGGCTTGGCAGGGCTGGGGGCAGCCGAGCGCAGAGCTGGGGGCTGCGCCCATCACCCAGCTGGCTGCCGTGGTTCCTCCCCAGTGCCTTGCACAGCCCAGACCAGCCTGAAGCTCATGCCTGTGGCTTTCGAGCTGGTTTCTAAGTTGTGACTCTGCAAACCCCTGGGCTTTCCTCTGCTCCCCAACCCCAGCAAGTGCTCCCAATGCCCTGGGGCAGCACATCCTGCTCGGGGTGGGGGGGTTTGAGGGTTGCAGGTCCCCCTTGCATCCATCTTCTGCTTCTAAGGGGCTTCCCCAGTCTGTGGGCAGAGCCCAGCGAGGAACAAGCACACTTAGGGTCTGCCAGGGGCACACGGGCCCAGCTTGGTCACGCTCTGGCCTCGCACCAGGGCTGGGGGCACCAAGCTCTAGAGGAAGCTGTCCCCCTGCTCCCAGCTGCTCCCCAGCGCCCCAGGACAGGGGCTTTCTGGTCCTCTGCTCCCTCAGAGCGGCTCTTCCCCCCGGCCGATGCTCTACCTCGGCCCCGCAGCAGCCAGGCTGCCCCGGCTCTCTCCCCCCTGCCCAGCTAGGGAGCACTGGGAGCTGGGGGGGGCCCCATCAATCTCGGTTGTGTGTGTGTGTCCGTGTCGCACCCGGGGCTGCTGTACCGGGGATGCTCTGCCCACCGGGCTCTGTACATACTGTAAAAAGCAATTGTTTGAAAGCTGTTGTTTTGGGTTTTGTTTTCTTTTCCCGTTTCCCCCACTCCTTCACACGCACCCCTCCCCCATCCCACTTTACCCAGTTGGAAAGGAGGCACTTGCTGGTCTTGGCCCTAGGTCAGGTGCCAGCAGAGCAGTGGCCCCTGACTTACTCTCATTTTTCTTCCCTCTTCATTGTCTTTGCAAGGAGATGGGGCCATCTGTTCTGGCATGTTCCTTGGTGATGCCAGGCAGCAGCTTGACCCATCCTTGTACCTGTTACAGCACCACCAGGCTGGGGACTGGAGGGGTCAGGGTGGTAGGGGAACCTCCACAGCCCACCCGTGGAGGAGGGTCCTGCCAGCTGCTCCCACCTCCAGCCACATCTGGGCCAGCAGAGCCTGGCTCCGAGCATGGCCCAGACCCACCAGTGGCTCCAGGGGTGCAGAGGAGGGTGGTTGGGCTGGGGGATGATGGGGGGGGGTGGG
>JANIJG010012964.1:8657-34568 GCA_024611175.1 Megaceryle torquata | reverse complement strand
CCACTGTGAAAAAGAGATGTGAAGGTTCTGGTGAGAATAAATGTGGTGTGTGTTTGGTTTTTTTTTTTTTTTTTTTTTTTTTTTTTTTTTTTTTTTTTTTTTTTTGTTTTTGTTTTTTTTTTTTGAGAAGCTTATCTTAGAAGTTATGTTAAAAATAGTGTCAAGGGAATCTTCTCTGGAGGTCTCTGCTTTGTAAGGAAACTAGGTGGGGTCCTCAGAATGATCTTTTGCTGCACAACCATGCTACCCAATCTGGAACTGCCAGTTTGAGAAAGGGGGAAAACAAACCAGCATCACCCAGCCTGTTTGTCTTTGCCTAGTGAATAGTGTAGGGTCAATAATTAAATTTCTAGAATCTTGTAAACATCTACTTTTTCTAAGGAATTTGCCTTTTTTTTTTCTCTGTTCTTTTATTGAAATTTGCTGGTAGTGGCATCTAGGTCTCCAGGGACTTGTATTGATTTTCTTGGATGACAAAATACATTTCCCCTCTTGTTATCGTGAAGCAGACAACAGGGCTAAACTGGAGGATTTAAATAGGACAGCCAGGAGGAGTCCAGTTTGCTAGGAGAGGCCTTACAGCCATTCCTGGAGGACAGGACAATGCTCCAGCCCTGGGGACAGGGAGTGACCAGGCTCTAGGCAGAAGGATCAGAGTGCCAGAGACATGTCATTAAGCAGATGAGTGAGCCTGGAACCTATTTCCTCCACAGCAGGGTGACCTGTGCCACGCAGTAGCTTCTCTACACAAGACTGTCCAGCTTCCTCTTTCCAAAGGTGTGTCTAAGCCATAAAGGATGTCATGAAAGCTGGGATGGAGGACCTACAGAGTAAAAATATTACAAAGAAAGCTAATATAGATTAATCTACAGGAGTAATTTCTCTGGCAGTTTCCAAGAGTATGTAATGTGGTTTTTTTGTCAACAACTTCCTATTAGATGGGATGACAAAGGCCAAATGAGCGAATGCAGTGCAAGCTGGGGAGAGTGTGACAGTGCAGTGCTGGGCTGTTACCCAGCCAGTGTGGGGAAAGGCCCTAGCGCAGCTGCTGACAGCCCTGCTCTGTAGTTAGGTGCGGGTACCTCAACAGCATCCCTTTGTCTGACACCACCCTCCCACGCGGGGCACGGAGGTCGCTCTGGCTTGAGCACATCTCCGTTGTTGCTCACGTGCTTTCCAGTTTAATTTTAGACCTGATCTCATGACCGAAGCCCGTTACTCGGTCCCCGCCGCTGCTCCATTTCTCCGACACGCCGGCATCAACGTGACTCCGGGCTTTGCTTCGCGCACTGTGGCCGGCTGCGGGAGCGGCCGTTGAGGTGCCGAGCCGTGCCCCGACACCGCCTCACCGCTGCGCGCAGACGGCCGCAGCCGCGCTCGGCAGGAGCATCCCGGAGCCGCCTGTCCCATCAGCCGCCCAGCCCAGCCCCACGGTACCTGTCACTGGGCCCGGCCAGCCGCCGCCAGAGCGGCAGGGACAGGCGCGGGGCGGCCCTGCCGGCAGCGGCCGCGTGCCGCAGGTGGGTGCCGGCCGGCGCGGAGGGCACCTTGGACAGCGGGGGCGGGGAGCGGGGGGCGGCGCGGCGGGGCTGCGGCGGCGGCGCGGCTGCCCGCCCCCTCCCTCCCTCCCTCTCTCCGTCAGACGGGCGGGGAGCTGCGGCGGGCGCGAGCGGCGGGGCGCAGCCGTCCGGGCCGCAGCTGGGATGCGCCGCGGATCCCGGCAAGGAGGTGGGCCCTAAGCGGCGGCGCTTGGGGGAGGGAGGGCGCACGAGCGGGTGCCGGGGTCTGCGGCCCGGGACCGGAGCTGGGGGACAGGCCGCGCCGGGGAGCAGCGTGTCGTGCCTCGCGGCGGAGCCAGGGGTCGGCGGCCTCGGGCCCCGCGGGCGTTGCGCGGCGCGGCCGGGTGCCAGAGCGCGCGGCGGGACGCGGTGGTGCCGCGGTGGGAGGCGGGAGCGGGCCGGGGAGGTCTGGCGGCGGGTCCGGTGCGGGGGCTGCAGCCTGATCCAGCAGTGGCTGCTGCGGCCGGCCCCGGGGCGAAGCTGGAGCATCCGGACCTGAGGGGGACGGGATTACGTAACTGCATCTGCGCAGCGAGATGCGCCGGTGTCAGCCCCGACCCGGCGGCTTGATTGCCGCTCCCTGAAGTGAGAGGTTCCCCCTCCCATGAAGAGCAATTTAAAATGCCTCAATAAACTGACTGGTCTGAGAGGATGAATTGTAGCTCAGACACTCCTAAGTTGATACGCTCTTACGGGGTACGGTTTTGTCTTCGTGCCGTCTCTCTCAAAAAGGGCAGGAATGGCCTGTGTTCCCACTTCGCTAGCAATGCTGCGAAACCCTTGCAAGTACTTTGAATATGTATGGATTCGTTAAAACTGTTGTTTGGAAAGCATCGCTTTGCCAGAAGCGGTGACGCTTCAAATGACCATCTGACGTGGATTTTGCCATCGGCCCGTGATTTAATTTTATCTTATAGCTGCTTTAGCATGCTGCAAGGCCACAGTGTCGATACTCTTCCCAAAAGCTTCAGCAATGCAGATACTGTGGTTGAATACTAACTGAAACAAAAGACCTTGCTGTATGTCCGGGAGTGAATTGGGAATCCAAGGTCGAATGGCAAATTGCCGTGCAACTTACAGGGGGTAATGTAACGGAACAAAAGTATTCACAAATCTGATTAGAGAGTTTCAGTGAAAAGTTTTTCCTTAAATAGACTCTTAGTAGATGAAAAATTTGCTTAGTGAAGGTGTGAGGAAATAGCTGTTTTAGGAATACAGTTAACTATATTGGCTCAATTTTAATGCAGCTAGTACGTTTAATTCCATTCCTAACATTTTCTGTTCTTCAGATAATTAACCTGCAGAATGATACCAGATCAAATATTAAAATCTCATCAAGTATCTAATGGTTTCTGTATGATATAACTGTGTTTGGTGTATAATAGTTCTTTGCTAATAACCAAACTGTCCATATAACTGTAGGTACAATAATAAGATTATTTTTTATCTTGGTATAAATTACATTACCTTGACTTTTAGAAGTTAAGCAGATATGTTTGTTGTGGATCACAATCTTACACATTTAGTAAAACATTTTTCTTTATGTATATATAAGAAACAGAAGGGTTTCTTTTTCTTTAAAAACTACACAGGAGGAAGAATACTTTGCTTTTTGTCTCCATCTTAGATAAATTAACAGATGTATACAACACTTATTATTTAAAATACTCTAAAGAGTTTTATATTTGAACTACCTTTTCTGTACAAGTAAATGGCAGGATGCATATCTAGAAAAACAAAATATTGCAGGATTTGAGGCTGAAGACCCCCTAATTATTTTCCCTTGTTAGTGAGGGCTGGAAGAGGTACCTTTTGTTGTACTGTAGTTGCTCAAGCTCACTTCTTCCACTTCCTATTAGTCTTCTGTTATGCTTCCAAATCCTTTGTAGTGCTTGTGAGCTGTACCATTAAGGGTCTTGTTAGCAGACTTTCTTATTACTGGCCTCTTTTTGTTCTTTGACCATTCTGGGACCTTATTCACAGACCACTGTGATGCTCCAAGTTTCTGTTGTGGCTTTTCTAGTCTTGAGTTTGCTTCAGTTCAACCCATGAGGAGCAAAATACTGTTTTGCCTACTTGTCAGAACAGGCGTGGGGTTTTTTTCTTTTTTTCAAGTGCTGGTGTTGAAGGGCTGTACTCTTTATGCTTGGGTGTGTGTCTTATACAACCATAAAGAAATAACTTTGCTCACAGATTTTAGAGTTACTGTGTAACTGAGCAGCCGTTCAGACCTTACTAGAAAGCCACCATGGTTGTGGATTTCCTCAGTAGGAGAGTCCCCTACCTTCTGCTCTATTTTAAGTGCTGCTGGAGATGGGAGTTGCTCTCCTTTGCCACTTCTTCCTGCAGTCCACACTGGAGTTGAAGGCGGAGCATGTTCATAATACTACTTTATTTTCCTTCAGTCCTTTGATATGCGTCTGTGTGTGGGATATGTGAAGCACCAAGGTGTAGAAACACATATTACTTCTGAGGTATGGTCTACCACTGGATTTCTGTGACAGAATGGAATGTTTTTGCTCTTTTTTTTGTCAAATGCATTAGATAGCACCATGGGTTTTCTCAGGGGATCTTTTTATTATTTATATAATCCTTTAGATTCCTGAGAATAGGCTATGTGGCTTTGTCTCAGGAGGGATTGTATTTTTTAAGGGACATTAGTCCTCCAGGTCAGCCCTTCTGTGCCACTCTAGAGAATGTGCTATCACTGCTACTGGTATTGCAGTGGGAGACAGGAAGAAAACTGACAGTGCTCCACTGCTGCTGATGTGTGTGTGTGTATGTTTTTAATGTGTCTGTATGTGTACAGTGAGCCTGTCCTAATGCTTTAATTAATAATAGTTGTCCTTTACACCCATGTTTTCTAATAGTTTTAAAAAAACACTGAAAAGTTGAAACAATTCCGTGAGATTTCTGGTGTATTTGTGATTAAAAGCTGGGAGGCGTGTTTTTTTTTTTTTTTTTTTTTTCCCCTCCTCCTCCCCAGTAAGTTCAATGCTTACTGGTTTTGAAGCTTTTGACTATGCTGGCATGGGAAAAGGCAGTAGTTTCTGTAGATAATTTTCATGGGAAATGTTGTTCTGGGCAATTGCACTTTTAAAAAGAATTATTCCAGGAATTTCCTTGAGGCTTGTGTTTCTTTCTTAAGCTGAGTTAATGAGACTAAAAAAGAAATATCCTTCCTAGTGGAATAGTAAAGTAAATGCTTACCTTTTTTTTTTTTTTTCTTGGTTGAATTTTCCATACCAAGATTCTAGATGTTGACGGAAACTGCAACAGGTACTACATCCAAATGAAAGTAAACATGCTCAGGCCATGTGAGGGATGTTGGATTTTTTGTGCATTCAAAACATAGCTTTGGTGATAGATAGGGAAACTTGCCAGCAGTAAGAAGTCTAATGATGAGCAAGTTGCATAATGAAGTGCCAGATAATGTGAACTGAATTTGGTTGCAATATTATGATATTAAGAAATATGAAATTATAGAATCATTGATTGATTTGGATTGAAGGGCACCTTTAAAGGTCATCTAGTCCCTCCTCACTGCAGGGTGGTTGGACATCTTTAATGAGATCAAGTTGCTCAGTCCTGTCAAACCTGACCTTGCATGTTCCCAGGGATGGGGCATCAACCACCTCTTTGGGCAACCTGTTCCACTGTTTACCCTCACTGTAAAAAAATTCTTCCTTATATTGAGCCTGAATCTACCCTCTTTTAGAAAACCATTGCTCTTTGTTTAATGGCTACAGGCCCTATTAGTAGAGATTATGCTATGAATGGTGCTATTTATGTATATTTGTAATTCATTTCACTATCTCCATACCTAGGTTTTCTGAGCTGTAAATAGACACATACAGCTTTCAGGTATTTCCTGTAAATCAGAATACAGATGTGAATGCAGTTAAAAGTTTTCTTTAAATGATGTATATCCCACTGTATAGAATCCAGTGAATGATGTTTCTAGCATATCCATCTTTCAGTGTTGCTCCTTTCAGAAGAGCTGAAAAATGATGGAAGAAGCTTTTAGTGCTGACAGCTGATAAACCAGTGAAAGGGAGGACAGATAAATGTGAAATGGAAGATAGGACCATGGAAATTATCGTGTGTAGACAGTCAAACTTGCATCCTTTAGGGAAACTTCTGGGCTGAATAGAGTCGTTATAAGGAGGACAAAAGTGAACACTACCAAAATATTAGAAACAATTACTGAAAGAGGAAAAAACAGTGTTGAAGTCTGTGTGTGTTGTTGTGTGGTTGTTTTTTTTGTTTTGTTTTGTGGTTTTTTTGTTGTTTTTGTTTTGTTTGATTGTTTTTGTTTTTGTGTGTGTGTGTGTATGCTTTACTTTTTAAGGATGATTGGACCAAGTGACATCTGGATGTTCCTTCTAACCTAAATTTTTCTGTAATTCTGTTTTGGCATTAAAGGCAAATCTCAGACACTAATGCTTTCTATTTAAAATGAAAAATAGATGGTGCTTAGAAACTCTGAAATATGTTTTCTGGAGTATGTGTATTAATCCAGCTAGTTTAGGAGCTGGTTCCAAGTAAAATGTGTCAGTATGTGCTGAGGGCTATATACAGTTGTGGGTGGTAGCAGCAGGGAGGGATCTGCTGAATTTCCAAGCTTGTCTTTCTGAGAAGGCTACAGACTGCTTGTTTAAATGGTTTTAGTGGGAGGCCCTCCATCACCAACTCAGAAACTGAAAAAAGATTGTATCTTATTACTTGTTGGCTATAACTTTAAAAAGAGAAGCTTTGGAGGAGGAAGTTAGAGATTGAGGAGTTAAGAGGATGGGTCTGCAATTTACAACCGTTTTAATGTCCTAAAGATTAGGAGAGATTTATAATGATCCTTAGAAATGCCTCACTGTAGCAGAGAGAACAGCTGCATTTTGAAACCAGGTTGAATAATTTCTTTTTTTTTTTTTTTTGAGTTACTTAAAGGTGAATATACTTTTAATACTACTTGAGAGCACTTAAAGGAAATAATGGATACATTATTGAGGCATAAAGATATCTCTAGTTGATTGTGAGCTTAATGTAGAGTTGCAAGAACTTCAAGTAGCAGGTGTTGTGCTGCATTAGATTCAAAGATTAAGTTTTCTACCAAAAAATCAATTTCCTTCTGGGAAACTTGGTTCTTTTACTGTTTCCTTGTGGGAGGATGGTATCTGTATTTCTAGCAGAGTGCAGTCTCTGGACATCTTTTAAATGTTTGATGTTCCTCAATTGAATATTTCACACTCGTGGAATTTCAGCCCTCCCCACACTCCAATGAATCATTTCCTCCTTATTTCGAGTTGCTGGGAATCAGGTGGAGAAGTTGACTCTACCCAGAATTTAGCAGATAGGAAATCCAATATTGGTTATGAGCTTGGTGCCATCTGACTGCTTGCATTCACAGCTCTGCTAAAGTGTGAGTTTTAGTTCCCCTGCTTTACAGTGAAAATTGAGAGTTGGAAATCCCTGTAGCCTATGAACTATATAAAACCCCCATATTTTTCAGTTCACATGAAAATTGTGAAAATCACAAAAGCTATGCTTAGTCCTTACACATTTGCACATTTCTCGTCCAAGCGAAGATGTTAAGGACCTTTTGGATTTTTTACTTAAGGCAGGATTAATTTATCTGTCTATGTTTTTGAATGTAGTTCCACTCTGTGATGCAAATGCTGTTTTGTTGGTACAAACCTTTTTTATAGCATACGTTATTTCAATTAAGTTAATGAATAACGATTGCGAAGGATTCAGTTATTCAAATAATGTACTAGATCCTTTACATCAGTATAGTAGGGCATATATCTGGGATTGCTTTGTTACGAAAACATCTAAACCCAAAGTAAGTAACATTTCTGTAAGAATGATATATAGCTCAATATAAAAATGTCTTATCTTGGACTATGATATCCTTTTTCTGATGACGAACTGAAAAGTTTTCTGTTGAGAAATAGAATAAGCTCAGGTTGCCTAAAGGAAAGGCTGTATGAAACCTGTGCCATGGGCTGAAAGCTACCTGCTCAGACAGAGGCATTGTTTACATCTACCCAGCTCTAGCTGACCTGATTAATCCTGGAAAATGAAAAAACAATAGAACCTGGTTCTGTAACTGTTGCTAACTTCACACTTCCTATAACACATTTGGGGTGAGAGAGCAGAGTTACAGAAATCTTGTTGATAACTGTTAACTGACCTTAGATGTGGACTGTGGAATTGGTGAGACCTTTGAAATCTTATCTGCTGATGGCTTAAATGAGAAAGCACCAAATAATTAAAGCCTCAGTTGTGGGGGATGAAGGAGCATGATGTGAGGCATGCACATACCTCTGAAGGCTGAGCTGGAGGAGAACAGCCTGGTGTGAGGTCCAGGTCACCAGCCAGGACTTGGACACATTGAGCAGTTGGGGTGAGCATTCTGTTCTCCAGGGTCTCTGGTGGCATTGTCACCTGGACCTTGATCTGTGTGTGTCATAGAATAGACAAGCTGGAACAGAAATGTCTCACCTGTCCTGCTTAATAGAACATGACCAGATTATGTGACACTGAGCGGTGTCTTTATGTTCTTGCAACCACCCCACCCTGTTCCCCTGTGACAAACCCAACATGGACCAGTTGGTGTTAAACAGGATTTGGGTAAAGAGAATTTCCTGTGAACATCTTACAAGAATGGTTCCATGCTGGTGATTCATCTTCCTGTTTCACCTCTGCTTTCAGCGTTTTGCTCCTGATTCTACAGTGGGACCACAGATGGGCTTTTGTCCCCATTTTACTGAATGAGCATTTTTATACGTGACCTACTCAGGGTTGCCTGACACCCTTGTGCTATTGTTCAGGAAAACAACTTTTAACTGTTTCTTCCCATCCTGTAATTGAAAGTAAAATTCAATCTTGTTTGAAAAGTAATGTCACTGTCCTTTGAGAAGTGGGAGAGAAATGAATCCAGATAGACCATAGCTCATCTCAGTTTATGACTTTTGAGGTTTTGGCCACAAGATGAAAGTTTCTTTGATTAATTTGTTTTTTAGAGTAGGAAAATTTTTAAGAATATGGTAGGGGGCAACTTATTTTCGTTTATACCTTTTTATTTAAGGTGCCAGTTAGCCATGTTGCCACCTGGTAAGAACAGATCTTCTGGGAGAACTGGAAAGGCAAAATCACTGATGGAGAACTACAGAAATGTCAACAAATGCACCAGATAAGGGGAGTTTCAGCTTGTAAATGGGAAGCTGGAATGGTTAGTTTAGTGACAAATGCTTCTTTCTGAGTAGAGTGGGTCAGCTGGCTTAGAAGGTGGTGGCTGATAGTGGAAATGATACTTGTTTAAAACAAAAAAGCTTTAAAATAAAACAACTTGTTGAGATATGAAACTGGCAATTGGTCTTCAGTTGTCTCAGGGTCCCTCTGACCCCAGTGTGACATGTGCATCCCTCTGGGAAGTGATTATGTCTCTTTCATGTTTGAAACCTGTTTCTTTGTTTTAATCTGTTTCTGGTAAGCAAGCTCTCTTCAGAAAATGGTTGCAGAAAACAGAAGGATGGGAATGTTATGAAATGGAGCCTACAGGGTCCTCAGAGGAAGAGTCCAGATGTAAAGTATTGCTGTGCCCCTGGTACTGGAAGGTTAGCTCTGTAGCCATACCACTTCTGTGTCTTTCACTGTAATAGTTGTTGATGCATAAAATCCATCTTCATTTTCCCTTGTTCCTGTCAGGGCAAATGCAAGTTGTCTTTTAAATTTCATTTGTACCTGACAACTGTGCTTTTTTGTGCATGTAACTTCTGGTAGCTATGGTCAGGTCATAGTTGCTACCTGGTTTAATGTTCTTGGGTGATATAATCATGGACAAAAATAACCCATTCTCTGGAGAGAAAAAAAATAAATCCATTACTCTCTTGAACTTTGACCTATATTTCTGTGGTTGTGTAAATATACTATGGGAACTTAAATGTAAAATACATGGTAGGCCACTGAACAGGCCTCTTTCATTCCTTCCTACGTAAAACCTGTGGTCAGTTTTCAGTATATGATTCAGAGTGACATGCAGTGTAAAATAATATTAAAAAGAAAATTGCAAGATGTTTTCTTTAGTAGCTGCACACTCTGTTCCTTGCCCAGTCACCATAAATACAGCTGTGTGACAGAGCTTATAATTAATTATTAAAGGGGCTTCTCTAATACAATATTGCTTGTGTTTTCTTGTGAAATATGAGTTGAGGATTAAGGTTTCTTGACTCATAGCCCTTATCCTTGCCATAACAGCCATTGTGTATCCATCTGCCTAAAGAAGAGAAAATGTGCTACAAGTAAAAATTTGTGAGCTACATTAGGAAGAGGAGGGAGAGTTGCAGATTCTTGGGATTTGTAAATTTTAAAGGAAAATTCATAATTTTCTTTTGTTTTTCATAGTATTTTCACCAAATCAGTGTGACATGAATGTATGAATAGTAAGTTCAGATATAGGAGGTGGTAAACCACCCGTATTGTAATCATTTGGCATTTCCCAAAGTTGTGATATTTTTCTTAATACCTGGGTTTTACATTTCCGACTTGAAATGCCTAGACCAGTTCCCCAGAGGCTGTGTAACAGATCGCTGTTCATAGTCTGACATTTTGTGCCTTCTTGATTGCCTCATTTTTCTCCTAACTATACCATCTTTATAGATCCAAATATAAACTTGTCCTCTGTAATGTGTACACTTTCTAATAGCTGAAATGTTTTTCAAACTGTTGATGCATTGTACCAGGGGTATGCCCAGGGTGGGGGGAAGGATTATTGCCTTTAGCAGTGATACTGCTGACTGTCCAGCCCACAGCTGTACTGGCCCTTGTCTGTCAGCTTGTGGTGCAAATATACTGTGGTTTTATTAGCCCCTGCTGCCTTATGCTATTTTTGGTATAATTACTTTCTGATATATTCATTATTAGATTTCCTCCTCAATGTTCTTGAGAATTTTGAGAGATTTATTCAGTATCTGCAGATTTTTATGCTTTAATCTCTGTGAGCACATTAACTCAAAAATTTTACATAAAGCTATCAAATTAATGTCAATCATAAACCTGTGCTGTATCTCTTTATTCCATATACTATTTACTATTTGAATTATTTTTAAATTACACAGTATTCTTTTGTAAAGTTTATATTGACTGCAGCATTTGCTACATTTTCTTCATTCCTTTTTCTTTTGTTATTTGTAGTAAGCCAGTAAAAATAATTCTGAAGATGCAGTGAAGAGTAATGCTATGTTAGAAATAGGTAGATGCTAACAATAAGGACTTGATAAACATGGTGATGTTCCCTTGAGGGCAATAAAAGTATGCCAATTTACATCACTTGAAGGGATTTTAAACCAGAACTGTTTAAGATGGGATTGATGTAAATTAGGCTCATAGCTCTCGCTAGATAAGGGGCAGTATCTCATAACAAAGAAGTTTTATTTCTTGATGCCACTGCATGTGTTCAATGGTAAGCTCTCTATCCTTTTTTTCTTACTTCTGTTCTGCATTGTCTGGTTGTGGACACCATGCTCAGTGCTGCAAAATGCAGAATGTGCTTGTGGAGGGCATGGCAGCTTTATTAATTTCATACTTTAACATCTCTGACGACATTCCCGTGTTGAAAGCTCATGGAAACAGACTGCTCTTTAGGCTGCAGATACCTTGATGATCATGTACTTCTGCTTTCTTGTCTGGTTCTTTGGTAGTTTGCCATGAAAAATGTGTTAACACTATGTGACATAACACTGAAAAAAACAACCAATGTTCGATAAATCTGTTTATGGATGAAATCTACTTTCTTACACAAAATGTAATTAATTGAAACTAATTTTGAAAATTTTTTTTTTAAAGACAAGTGCACCAGGCATTTGTTCATTACTTTACTGGGTTTCCAGCACTGAGAATTGCTTTCTCAGCTCTTGCCTGCTTTATAATTCAGTGTCCTTTCTGGGAACACAGACATGTTCCCTTGTCCAGGCTCCTGGTTGTCTATGCCTCTCTTCTCCAGCTGCCCCTCCTGCATCATGGCTGATGGAGTCTTTTGTGCTTCTCCTGAGGGTCTTTGCTATCTCGGGAGATCCTTGGTGGGGGCTGTCAGGGATTGAGGAGTATGAAAGGAAAAAAAAAAAAACCTTGGAGGACAAAATGCATGGAAACTTGCAATTTTAAGCATACCAGGAAAAATCTGTTATTTTCCTAACAGACCTTATGCCTAATAGCAGTGTAAGGTGCCACTTCTTAATGGCAGCAAGTGAAATATATTTGTACTTTACATTGGTGAACTCTGTCAGGGTGGGTTAGACATTTCAATCATGCTGAAGCAGAGTTAAACCTAATGATAAAACTTCCAAAACACAAGTTTCTCATTTAGAAGGGCGATTCTGAATAGAAACAAATGTATGCATGTACTGTGAGATCCAGAAAGTAATTCAAGCAATCCTTTCTGGAGTTTTTCTTTTTAAACAATCTCAGTATGCTGCAAAAATGACTTTCAGTTCTTTAGGCTCCCACAGATTGCAGCACAGAAAATCAATACTTTTTCAGCTAATGTCAATTTTTTTCCATTAAAGGATAAATGAGGAAGCATGAGGCTTCTAGGCTTCTCTGAATTTTGGACTTCCCAGATATCTGATCTTTATTTATCTTTATATTTTCTATAATGTGTACTTATTGCTTGCCACTTTATTCTCATTGCCAGTCATTGCTTGTGTTTAAAAGTTAAACAATGATGGAATTGTGGTGCATTTTATTTGAGGAAATCGAACTTCCTAGGAAACTGAAAATGGTCCCTATCATGGGTTAGTTTCTGCTCATTCAGTCATGTGATGGCTTGAGTTATCTTTATAGTCACTGAAATTTGTCAGTGTTTAAGAGTTGGTAATTTGGAGGGTGTGTTTTTCAGTTTAATTTTTATACACTGAAATGTTATAATTTACAAATCCTGAACAAAGGTTTCCTATTAAAATGTTGGTAGCAAACCAATTTTATTTATTTTTAATTTTTTTTTTCTTTAATGATATTGTAGATATCCCTATACACATCTTTTGAATTATTTTTTTTTTTAATGCAAATACTTTGCATTTCTATTTCTATAGATTTATCAAGAGTAGGAAAGGAGTGGAATGATCAAAGGCTGCACAATGGGTCAGAAGTGAAAGACAGAAAATGTAGAAGTTTAGGTTTTGCTCATTATTCTGATTTGCAGGAGACAACAGCGTTTGCTCTGCCAGATGAGAAGTAGAGAGATTAAATACTTTAGGTCAATGGTGCTGCATTGTAGGAGAAGTATCTTGCAAATAATGATGTTAGAATTTCGCTAAAGTTCCTCCCATAATGTTTGCTTTTACTGTTGCTGCAAAGTTTGCCTGAACATAAGAGGAACCTCCCATGTTAGCAGAGTCAGACAGGCACTGTGTGGCATGAAGTGTCACTTGATGATCAATGAAAGACCTACATCAATAAAAATGGGGAATGTGTATCTCAGGAAAAGGTTACGTGGAGAACACAATTTAGCAAACAGGTTCTGTTGTTCAGAATGCAGAGTGAGAAACCTAAAGTGGAGGAAGAGTATTTTCCCTTTTGGGTTCTGGCTGATGGCAGATTGCAGCAGGCAGTTCCAAACGTGTCTCCAAAAGCGCATACCTTGTCCATCTGCAGCACGAGTGCATGCTGGACAGCCGAGTGTTGGCTTGTTCAGGCAATGACTGTAACTGTACTTGTACCTACAAACCACTGGAGCTATATGCTTTGCTGAGCAATCTTGCAGTGAGCTGAGCAACGCATTTTAGGTTTGTTTTTTTTTTTTTTCATTGTAATTAACATTTTACACAGTTTGCTACACTTAGTACCATGTTGCCGTTCTTTCTCCACACAAACCCATATTTTTCTATCTTTGCTATTAAACTACAAGAGGCAAAGGCCATGTTAAAAGAGAAGTGCATAAAGGAGGAAGTAAAAATTAAGCAAACTATTGCAAGTGTTATTACTAGATTTAAAAGAGAATATGACATTTTACAAATAGTTTCAAAGACTAAAATGTAAATATTTGAAATGAATGGATGATAGACTTCAAATCCCTAGCAGTTGTTTGTCATAGTTGCCTGTTACCTTATTGAGGGTCTGAAATAGGCTGGTGTAGAACTGGAGACCCGTGCCCTGCACAATTGTAGGGAGAGTTTAAAAAAATAAAAAAGCAGCGTGGGAAGTAAATTCCCTTACTTTCCCAAATGCATGGGTGAAGCTCTGCTTGGTAAAATAGATGCAATTTTCCTCCTTCAGGGTGCTTGTTAAAAATCAGAGAAAATAAGGATGAATGTGAGATTTTTCTTTCCACAACACTGCAATTTCCAACTGAGTATCTGAAGTTGTTTGTTGTTTTTTACCACCTCTCTCCTTGTTAATCTGCCTTTTAGAATTCTTATAATTGGGAAGCTGTCCCAAAACAATTATTTCTTAGATGTCACTATGTAGCATTAATACAATTAACCTTACAAGTCCTTTTTTCTTCCTTAGCCTATTTGCTTGGTAGTCTTTCAGGGACTATTTTACTACTATTTTCTGATGTTGGTTAATTTTGGAACAGGCATTGCATACAGCAGGGGAGTTTCTCTTCTGTGTAAATGTCTGTGGGCATCTTGGCTGAGGTTGGTGACATATTTGGCTACACACAGACTTACTAGCTATTGTCAAGGACTAGGAATGTTGCAAAAATAAAATTAATTACCTAAGAAAATGAGTTATTGGAGTGAGGTCTCCTCCAATGGAAGCAACAAAATTTGTAACAGAACTTGAAAGTTGATATTGAGATAAAGTGTAAAGGTTAACAAAAGATTTAGTGATGCTTGGGTATAAAATTGTCCTAAAATGCCTTTAAAAAAAAAAAAAAAAAAAAAAAAAAGGCTAAACTGAGTATCTCTGTTCATTCAGTGGCAATGTACACATTAATGAGAAGTATCAATTGAAAAACATTGACTGGGTCTCACTTTTCAGTAGAAATTGGATGCTTCTCTTTTATTCAGTCCTCTGCTGTCACTTTCTGAAGGTGTATTTATTTGTCAAAATGACAGTATTATGACTGTTAATACATAATATTTTTTTTCAAGATAAGGTTTATGTATAAATAAATATATCACAAAATATTTTCACTGTCTAGATGATACATGACTCAGAGTCAGTGCAGTACCACAGTTTTATTCTAGTGAATTTACAAATACTGAGTTGCCTTGCTTATAACCTGAGTTTTTAATTTGTGAATAGTGACAGGGACCTGAGGGAGAAATTTTATCTGTATTTCTATTTTTGGTGTATCTTTTATGGTTTTTATATAATAGCATTTTATCATTTATATTTTTGGCCTTGCTCTTGCATGCAGTATACTTTTCAGGACTATTCTTATGCCTTGAGGTTGCTGTCAGATAATGTTAGGACATTTTTCAGTAGCTATGAAATCAGTAGACAACAGTAAGAGAAGCTTCAAAAGGAGATGCTTGAACTTGAAACAGTGGGTTGTATGGCATTAGAGTTTCAGTAAAACCTGGTGACTTGAGTTGCAGTTTCCAGCAAAAGCTGTTTAGGTCTTTGTGGCCAGCAAAACATGAAGTAAACACCCCTCTATCCCATTTTCTGCTTCAGCGTAACTGTTCTGTTTCATAAATATGTGTGATTCCCATGAATAGGGAAGAGGATGCTTGCATTCTATCACCAGTTTTATTCATAGGATTTAATAATTTCCATATTTTTTTTTAATCTTGCTCTGGAAAATCCATGTTTATCAGCATCTCATGTGAGAATGGGAAACTCAGAGAGAGGACAGTGTTCCCTGCTTTGTCAAAGTCAGTGAGCAGAGAAAGGAGGAATAGTTAATGAAGCCTGCTTGATTAGAGTGTCTGCGATAGCCAGCACATCTTCTTGGCTCTGGCTAAGACTGCAGATATAATCTTATGGCAGTTGTTAATAACAGGGCTGGAGGTGTGGATAGGATACTGGCAACTGGGGAGTTTAATGATACAAGAATGAAGTCTGATGTCATCCTGAAGGAAAATGTTTAGTGTCTTTCTTGAGCATGAATGTACACCTAACAGTAATAAATACTGCCTCTTCAGCTTGAGATCAGTCCTAATAGAATTGCAGGTGAATGTGCTGCTTCTTCCTGAGAAATCATGACAACAGTAATTGAAACAACCAGATTTATGTTCATCTGCTTACTGCTGGAGGTCTTTTTGTTATCATCAACTCGGCGCTAGTATAGGTCACCGTTTAATCTAAGTAAAAACAACCCCATGTACGCTCCCTCTGTTGACTGTATGTCAGTACAGAACGTCCAGAGAATGCTATTCATTTTGGTGCCTAGTGGGCTGTATGAAATTTCAGTTTATAATCTTTAATATGAAAACAATGTGACTTTTGAAATGATTTGATAGTTTATGCTCTGTGTATGCATGCATATTTATTTATTTACTTACTTTGGGTATCTTCCTACTTCTAAGTATAGTAACAAAACCTTAAAAGTTATTACTTTTATTGAAGATCAGTGTGTACTTGCAAGGGCAGCAAGAGTCTGTGAGTCTGTATTATCTCTGCCCTGCGATCTGAAGTGCACAAGCAGCATCCTTCTGGAGTCCTGCTGAAATAGATGAAGGGCTATGTGTGCTGTATACTCCAAGGTCTGCACAGAAGTATCTGTACAAACAAAAGTATTTTCCAGAAATTATCTCAAAATTGAAAACAGAATGCAAAACCAAAAAAAAACCCCAAACAAACAAAAACCAAACCAGCACATTGTGGGTTGTGTGTTATTTTTTTGTTTGTTTGTTTCTTTTATTTTTTTTTTTTTTTCTTCATAACACCAAATAGTGCAATAAATGTTTTAACTTGTAATTTACTCACATAGCTTCTCAGGAAATTAGCACAGGGTCAAGAGTAGTAGTTGTTTGAGGACAAGTCTTACTTAAATTTTCCTGTTATTTATCTCCTGAATGCAGTCCACCAGTCTCGCATGCTTTATTAACATTTCAGAATGAATAATAATTTACAACAGAGAAATACGGCTCCTGTTTTCTCTTCCTCCAGGCTTAAATGAGAATAATGTCTTTTTGCATCTATTTATCTCATGTATGTTTAAGCATCATTATAAAATTGAAAATGCCCCTGAGTCTGAGTATGCTTTAGGAAAGCTGAAAGCCCCTGAGTGATAATGGAAGGATATCACTGACCTTGGCAGTGTATTAAGTGGTAGTAGTGGTAGTGTTTAAGAATGCAGAACATCTTGATAGTCAGTCGTATGTAACCTGGGCCCCTCAAATGGTCTTGTTCAGATGTTCTCAGTGGTAAAATCTGCTTTCTTGTGTTAGAGAACTGGAGTTTCTGTGGACAGGGAAATCTGTCTGAAAATATAAAACACTTGTAAGAAAGAACCACCATTCTGGAATTAATAGAGGCCAAGAAAGTTTTTTGGCCAAAAAATAATTGCAAGTGCTTGCAAATTTAGCTAAACAAATACTGTTAACAGAGCTTTCTGACTGGTTGTGGCTAAGTCAGTCCACTAGAAATTGCTGAAGTTATATCTCTTTTTAGTGGGAGCTATTCTTTGGGAACTGAGATGATCTGTGGGAAACAAAAAGGTTATAGATAAGACATCATCCTTAGAAAAGTACTACTAGTAACTTTGAAAATATTCTTTTTTTTTTTTTTTCCCCTTCCCTTTCCTTTCCTTTCCTCCATGTGAAAGACAAGAACAGGATGGCTGTTCTTGGGACAGCTGTTGGACTGTGAGGCATTTTGGATAGCTTGAGGTATGCATTTACCTCCCTAGGTGGTCCAAGCACTTTCTAGATCTTAAATTCAGTATGTATTCATGGTTATTATAGTATGCTACAGTGTGTGTAAGTTTGAAGAAACTCAGGGAGGATAGACATTGTGGGCTGGAGAAACCTTTACGTGTTACAGAGCAGAGACTGAAGTGAAAACAATTAAACAATTAAAAGAATAATTTGGATTATTTTCCGTCTTTCTGGTAGAGTCTTAGAGGAGCCTCTGTAAGTTTCTGCATGGCATCTGTCACACAGCTCTCCAGGGATGATGAAAACTGGAGATTCAGGTGAATCTGTACAGCCTGTGGGCCAGGTAGGAAAGAGAGAGGCAGTATTTGGATCCACAAAAGGGGATTTTTGATTCTGTTAGATTAGGAAGTGCAGTTAATTGGTTCATTATACTCTGGAAAAAAAAGTTGCCATTGTAACTTTGGTAGTGAATTTGGATTAAATTTCACAAATATATAAGGAAAAATGCACAAAAACTGAAAAGCTGAAATTTCATTTGAATACATTTGCAATTAAATTATCATTTTGGTATGTCTTGATTTTGAAGTGGACTTTCCCCCACTAAGTTACTGAACTTTCTCATTTTTTCCTCCTTTTGGTCTCTGAACTAAAAAGAATCCACTGTTGATACAACCAAAGTAGATTCTTTTTTTAGTTAAGGGTTTGAGGTTTATGAAACATGTCAGTAAACACACCCAAAGAAAAACTCAGCTGTTCCAAAAATATATGGCATACTTTTCTAGTTAAGAAAAGCCATCCCAGCATATGGCATATTTCTTTTAAGATGCAAAATATTCATATACTGAGATGAACCTTCTGGATGAGGCAGTAGCTCCTGCTCCTAATGCTTCTGCCTTTATTAGTTTCAGCAGAGATTTACTTTCTGAAAATTCTTCTTCCTAATCTCTAAAAGATGTTAATAGTGCCCTGCCAAACTGTTGTTGTCAATCTATTTCCTGTAGGATGCATAGTAGTTGTTGTAGTCTTGTATGACAGCTGTTGTACACATTATCTTACATGACTGTATTTGCAGAATAGATTGGGTTTTGTATGTGATTCACATGTTATTGCATACAGGACTGGCTCATCTCTTTTCTTTCAGTGCCTCACTTGCTATATCAGTAACCTGTGTTTGCTGACACCATGTTAGTGTGACCTTCATACAGACCAGCAAAAAGCCCATGTTGTATGCTCAGCATCCCAAAAGACAATTAGGAATGGTTGCCTGAGCAACATAACATCCTTATCAAATACCACAGGGATTGCTGTTATGCCAGTTGGACCATTGCGTCAGAAGCGGCGTGATTCCATGTGCCAAACGCTGGAGTAGCAAAGGAATGTTGCTTCCCTTTTACTTTTTATCTTGGCTTGGACTCTGTTCTGCTGAAGTGGTAGGAAAATAAGCAAAGGCACAGAGTAAACGGAAGAGTAAAAAAAAAAAATTAAAAGCAACATGAATAAGGAAACGAATCTTGTGGGAAAGAGGTAGGGATGCTCTGAATTGAGGATTCAGGAAGAAAGCAATGGGAAAAAAATAAAATAGAAAAGAATGCTGATGTGGAAGAAGCATTTAAACAGAATAAAGCCATTTAGTAATGGAAAGTAGGGAGAAAACAGGAAATGCTGAAAGAGTGGTATAAAAGGGTAAAAATAGGAAAAATCTTTTTTCTAAGCAACTTGTAGCTCTTACGTTAAAACAATATTTTGTCATGAGAGGTACAGTTTTTTTGTCTTTACTGAAAATCTCTGTGCTTCAAGTTTGTATGTGTGTGTGGGTTTTTTTGTGATTTGTTGTTTGTTTGTTTGTTTTGTTTTGGTTTTTATTATTATTAAAAAGAAATCAACAGACTTATTGATGCTTTTATACTTGGGTTTGTTTCCCTAATACAAAATATGCCAAAGATCCCTTCTGGGTGAAGGTGGCTTAATGGTCTTTGTGTGGTTAAGGCACACTTGTATTTTACAGCAGACAGCACACAAGGGAGCAATATGGCTAGTATCACATCTGCCTGCCTTTTTTCTTCTCAGCTTGAATGAAGAGCTACCTATTTACAGCTAGGACAACTGCGGGAAAGCTTTGGCACCCATCCAGACAAAGAGCTCACACTCACCTCTCTACAGCCATAGTGGAATGCTGTAGCTACTTTCCTGCTGTTAATCCACCTAATTTTTCTTGTTTTCTATGCGTATAGTATGTGAATTCTTGGATAGCTCATGTACTGTACAAGGCAATTGTTCCATATGTTCAAAGCATTTGAGCTTTATAATAAATTCTGGAACAATTCAGAGGTTTAGACCTTGACTCTCTTCTTTAGTAAAGAATTATAATATATGGATGTCTTTTGAAATAAAAGGTAATGAGAAGAGAACCACAAAAGCAAACTAAATAGGAAATAACAAATAACTTGTTTCAGTGTTTTTTCTCAGGGAGGTGTATGTATTATTTGTTACCTAAGGTTTCATTAAGTCAGTTTTTTTCTGACACTTAGGTGGCACTTCAGTTCTTACAGAAAGGCATTCCTTGTTAGCCTAGAAGTGCTTGTGTTCTCCTTTAACTGCTTTTCTGCTATGTAATTTAAGTAGGGTTGATGTCATCTTTAAGGCTTTTTTTTTCCCTCCAGTAGCATGGTTTGATGGGATTGTCAAAATCTATTACATTGATGTGTGTCCTAATCTAATTTTTGCTGGTCATTGTGGTACTCTGCTCTGTCAGCTACTTTTAATGTAGCTGCTACTGCCAACAGTCACAATTACTACTGAGGACTTATGCTTGTGGAATTGGGTTTAGAAATCAGGGTTCACGGCTGTAAAAGTTACACAGCTCTAATGCAAGCTACAACAAAAATTGTCTCCCTTCTCTGGATTGCTAAATGGTTGACATGAATTTACTTGATTCTTTCATGTAGTCCACTTCTGCTCATGTCCTATTTATATTAAAATCTGACCAGCGTCCCTTTGTGTTATCACGTGATGTTTTGATAGCATTGTGAAGTTTTGGTTGTCTGTGTAGCTTCTTATATCAACAGCCATTACCACAGTAGCAGGAAAAAAATGAATCTTCTATATAATAGTTGCCCTGTCTTATCCCTCTAAATTCAGAATTCAGTCTTCAGAGTACCCCACTTCCTCTTTTTATTTAAGGGATCTGGACTTGATTAGAGTTCTGTTTTTGCTAAAATGTTTAAAAATTGGAAGTAACTAAAGTAGCTCAGCATATAAAACAGTGACCGTTCTATATGAATTTGAGCAGATTACTTGTAAGAGCTTTGAGTCTGCTACTGGGATATATTTTTTTTTAATTTCAAGTCTAAATATAGATTTAAGATGTTAACTTTAGGAACTCCCTTTTTGGGAAAAAAATGAAAATAAAAAAATATATCCCATCTTGTGACATCCTGCTACAATCCAATTGAGCTGCACTATATTTTTTTTTTGCAGTAATTCTACTTTTTGCTTATACTAACTCTGTTTAGAAACATAACAGTACAGAAGCCGAAGAATCCACCTGAATTACTGAAACTAGCCTACAGCATTATGTACAGTTCTGCAGTGGGTATTAAGTACATGAGATATGAAAAAGCACATGCTATGCTAGATGTCAGAAATACACCCAACATTGTAAGTCTTATTTTATCAAAATCCCTGAGATAAAGCCACAAATTGCATTTCCAAGGCAGCACAGCTATTTCTGTTGTCTTGAAATACTGCAATGACTTTGAAGTGTTGATGTGTCCCCAGTAAAATATCCATACTTGCACGTCATGTGCCATGTACCTTTCTTTCTTGGTGTCTCTTCAGAAGCCCTGCCAATTTGAGCTAGAGGAAAAATTTGTAATCCTAGGTCTGTTAATCAGATTAACACTGGAAGCATGTCAATTTTTGAGAAGCTTCTCATTGCCATTAGGATGATCAGTGCTTCCTACCTTGATACTAGACTTGTGTCTTCCCTAAATCTCTGATGGTTCAGGATCTCTTTGGAAATGTGATGGTGGAGGAATAGGGCACTTCATGGTGCGGACAGACTGCTGACACCAATGATGCAATGTGATCTGACTCGGTTAAGGAAAAAGAAATGGTAAACTCACTGTTGGTCAACATACCTTCCAGCAACATCTGTTATCTTCTATTTTCTGCAAAACCTGACAAACTGAACACAAATCAAATTGTTCCAACAGTCCTGCTTGAAAATGCATACTTTATTTCTAGTACAAATATGTTAACTTCAGTTTAAGAACAGTGCTTAGATTCTCTCTGCAAATTTCTGTGTTTAGAGCAGGCTGAAATCCAAGACTTTGTACATCACACTATGTACAAGCATTGGTGACTAGAGTAAACCTGTGCTGTGTGTTGAGTGCCTGCACTGAGGAAGGAAACAACAGCACTTTTAAAAATCTGAAATTGCAATAATAGTCCTGTTGACTGGGTCAGTTCCAAGGCAAAAAAAAGGTTACAAATGATTTTACTATGTGAACTCTTATTAAATGCGATGTTGTTTGCAATTTGATTTATTTTATTTTATTTTTTAATTTACCTTGCTTAATAAATGTAGAACTGTTTCTTCACATTTTGAGGCTGGAGAGAGGAAAGTTTGCAAAACCCACTGAGAAGGTGGGAACTGTGAGATGGTGGGAAGAGAGAGAAAAGAAAGGGCAGCCAGGTGACTTCTGAATTTCCATCAGTAACAATTACTAAGCTGTGATGGCCAGAATGGTGATGCAGAAGTCCAATGTAAAGTGGCCAATGATGAATCTTTATTTTTCGAGAGCTAGGTTTCTTTTCTTAAACAGCAGACAATTTTCCAAGATACATCATGCTGTTAATTGTCATAGCATTAATTTACGACACACTGGATTAAAGAACAGATTTTATCATAATTCCAGCTCATTGTATTTTTTAGGATAACGGCAATTAATAAACTAGGTTATGTTCAAATAGGAAGAAAAAGAGAGGATTACATGCAATACAAAATCTAGTCAAGATAATTGTTTGAGAGATTCAGCTGTGGATTCTTACACTACTGCAGCTGATACGACTTTTGAGATATTTTGGAGTATTAGTTTTATTGATACAGTAGGATATTTGTGCAGTATTAAAATCTTTGTATTTCAGTTGGTATACTGCAGGCAAACCTGGTGCTGAAGAATTTAACTTTTTAAATTAAATTGGAAATTACTTCATTTTTTTTCTTAATTCTGAATAACAGTAATGCAACTGAGTTGGTCAGCAGATAGGAGCACAGTATGAGCTGTTGAAGAACAGTAATTTTATTGTCTATACTAAGAGAAAAACATTTCTTATGAGATTTAAAATATTCTGTTTTCCATTCTGGTACACAAATAATTTAGATTAAAATCCTTTTCTGAAGAAGTAACAATACAGAAATGGGCTGCATTTTTTGTTTTATGACTTCTATTTGCGTGGCAAGTTTGAGGATGCTGTTGAAGTGATTTGTATTTTGCCTTAGTTTGGAACTGCTGCATCCTCATCACTCATGTGGCTTTACAGACTTGGTTCATAGCATTGCAGGTGTAAAGATGATGTACTTGGTCATTGCATGGTCTGTTTGTCCTGGCTCTAATAGTGGTTATTCTGGTTCAAGAAAGGCAACATGAGCAGCACCTGTGACTTTGCAGTAGCTTTGTAGCACTGTCAGTTTTCATATGTGTCAGCTTCTTTCATTGAACATTTAGAGTAAGAAATGACACTGTTAAATGACAGCGTTGATTTAAATGACCATCTTTTGGTGACAAATACACATTTATAGTATCTTTGAACTGGCTTTACTAATATAAAGAGTTTTTAAATTTTTTTTTTCAGTTTTCCAAGGTGATGTTGTACACCAAAATATACCAGAGCTGTCTCTGAAGAATGCAAAGCATCCAGGATTTCTCTCAGCTTTTTTGTCTCATGTATGAAATATGCTGCTTAGATGAATTATCCTAAAGTTCTATGATCACAGTTGTCATGCATAGAAATGGTATTTATATAGTAATGGCCAGGTGATGCTTGCAGGTTTTAGAGAAGTGATGTCATTTCTGATGGTGTTAGTTTATTCCTGGAGAGCAGCCCTGTTCCTGTAGCTCCACACATACTGCAACCTTTGGTTGTAGTTCAGAAAGAAGATGTCTCCCAATATGTGTGGTGGGTTTTTTCAATTTGTTTTAAAAATGTTTTGTCAACTTTTCTGCATTTATTAAATCATCTCAGTTGATGCAGTTTTTCATATTACAGAATGAAAGTCTTAAGTATCTTGTTGTGGTATATGAAAGCAAAAGTTTAACTGGAATAATTGGGTCTTGTGGCTTCTCAGCCCACCAGATGGGCAAATAATCAAAGTCTAAAACGTGTTTATTTCAGGATAAGTAAGATATTTCAAATTAGAATAGCTAGTGTCACTGTGACTAAAAATCCTGTTCTTTTTCTGTGTGCCTGTAGAGTTTAGGACACTGCAGAATATTCCTGGTATCTACACTGTGGAGTGTGGTCAGTGAGTCATAAACGCTCTGTCTTAACTGGCTTCAGGAGGGAGTATAATGCAAACTCTGCATTCCTGAGCTCTGGCTCCTCTCCAAGGGCTGTCAAGCAGGGCAGGGTGGCAGTAGTCATAGTAGCTTTTGTGATGGGAAAGCTTTTATTGATTGCATTGGTAACACCAGTGCCTTTTTGGACACGGTAGACTGCTAACTGGTGTTGGCAAAGAGTGAGATTTGGTGGCTGTCAGTCTGCTTTTAAAATATGACCAAGTGCACTTCGATGGTTCCTGAGTTTTGAATTACAGCTCTGGAATTTGACATGGGTGTGCCAGCGTAACTGGATAGGAAATGACTAAGATTCCTTTTACAAATGAAATGATGAATCTTGTATTTGTTCTGATATGTAAGCACGCTAAAACATAGAAGCCTAGGAACTTTTATAAAACATCCCGCATTCCTCTGATTTCTGCCTTTTATTAATCCTTTCTTTCCAAACGTGAAAAAAATATAAAAGAAAGGGTCACTTTTTTTTTTTTTCTTCCCCCCCAGCATGGTTTATACCACTTTCCCTAAATGTTGTTTGGATATTGGCAGATCCATAAACCACTACACACATTACAGTGAAACAACAGTTCAAAGAGAGCTAGCTCAACATTATTCCACTATTAAACTACAATCAAATAGGTACGGATCTGTTGGAAAAATACTGCAAGATGTAGGTATTATTTGGTTTTGTCCTGTTTGATAGCTGTAGAATGACACTTTGGTTTTACGTTTTAATAATCTTGCATGTTTAGTAATTGTATCAACAGAGAGAAATATAATTGCATGTGATACTTGTTTCTCTTTGAGTAGCAGTTAATATCTCAGGGTGTGGTTTGTCTTTACTAGTTTGGTTGTGTTTTTTTTTTTTTTTTTTTTTTTTAAAGGGAACCACTGAGTTAAATATAGAATCATTAAGGTTGGAAAAGACCTCTAAGGTCATCAAGTCCAACCACCTACCCAACATTATCATGACCACTAAACCATGTCCTGAAGTGTCACTTCTGCATATTTTCTGAACACCTTCAGGGATGGTGACTCCACCACTTCCCTGGGCAGTCTGTTCCGATGCCTCACCACTTTTTCAGTATAGAATTTTTTTCATGATATCTAGTCTAAACCTCCCCTGGCACAACTTAAGCCTATTTAGTCTCATCCTATCGCTAGTTACTTGGAAGAAGAGGCCAACACCCACCTCAATACAATGTCCTCTCAGTTTATTCAATTGCAGTGAACTACATGAAGATGATGGATACTGTCCTGATACCTGTCTTTCTCTGTTCTTTACTTTATAGCTTGCTGCTTTGAGCTCCCTGATTTCATGAAACCCATTCTGACTGGAAGTGGCAGTTGCCCTTTACAGTTCCCAAGCACTTGGAAAAAGGGGAGACTAGTCTCCCTGATGGTCAATGACAGGCTTTTTAAATACCATTTTTCATGTCAGCTTGTTCAAGCAGGTCTATATGATGGCTAAATCTAATGTTGAAGATTATGAAGATGGTGCTGTACAACATACACAGCAGTTAGATGAAATAGAGAGTTGAACTGATGAATAGGTGTGGACTACCTGGAAAATTCCATTTATAACCAAGCTTCTTCATGGTGAAGAATAACAGACTTGGTTTAAAATTTGTGATTACTTTTAATTGGGTTGTATTGTGTTCAGGACAGCATAAGGAATTGGAGCTTTTATTGCAGGCCTTCCTGTCTTGCATTATTTTCAGCTTCAGAGTTGTAGAGAGAGAAATGTCCAGGTAACTGATCCCATTTTGTAACTTTTTGTGACAGACTTTTCCATTACATTAGTTAAGTTGATGTTTTCCTTTTGATTTTAAAATCAAAAATCTTATCCCAACATTGTGTAACAAAGAGTATTTTAGCCAATGGGGACTAGAACATTCAATGTAGGCAGGTTGGTTTTGACCCCTTCTTTTCTCTTCCTTTTCTCGTCTTTCTCTTCCTTTTCTCGTCTTTCTCTTCCTTTTCTCGTCTTTCTCTTCCTTTTCTCGTCTTTCTCTTCCTTTTCTC
>JANIJG010012962.1:0-15606 GCA_024611175.1 Megaceryle torquata | reverse complement strand
TGGTTTGGGTTTTTTTTATATTTTTTATTTTTTTTATTTTTATTTTTTATTTTATTTTCCTTCTGTAAGGTTCATATGAAGGAAGATGCTCTTAGAGTCTTAAGAAAAAGAGCAACAAAACAAATGACTGATACTGTCTGTAAAACACCTACTTATTTACATCATGCCTGCTGTAGTGGCAATGGGGGCATCTGATGCAAGCCCCTTGGTATTTTAGCTTTTTTCTTCACTGCTTACGTATGTTTAATACTCTTTTAAATTTTATTCCCCTATATTTACAAATAAGGGCACAATAGATCAGCCTCTGAACACCTTCAGTCTTTGCGTGTCTCACAAAGAGAGCTTCCTGCTACTTGGTCTTATGGCCCCATGTCCAGCATGAGCTAGATTGACCCATCTGGCTGTGAGCATTTCCCAAATATGTTGTCTTGTTTTCCTTTGTAAGCTTTCTCCTGTTTTCCTCTGGTAAAATAACACTGTGTGGTGGCAGGAGCAGAGTTGAGGAACTCAAAAGTTAACTGCTGAGTTTTTCCTCGGTTCGCCCTCTCGCATCTCTCGCCCCGGCACCCCAGCTTAGCAAAGGTGTTGGTGTGTTGGCCAGAAGAAATAATTTCCCTGCTGCATGAGGAATCAGCTATCATTGCCTGTCTTGGTTTCCCTGTTTAAAAGTATGTTCTTTAAATCTTGAAAGGCAAAAATCTTTGCAATCTCTGTTGAATGGGAGTGGATTTTGGTAAATCTCTGCAGCAACGTTACTGTGAATCCGATGCTGCTTCCTTTGGGCAGGCACAAAGGCTCTCTCTGTGCCTCACCTGGGGAATGGCCTCCGTAACAGGACAGGACTTGAAGTTTTCCATTCTTTTTTTTTTTTTTTTTGGTGGGGTATTTTTGCAGATGTTGTGGTTAAAGGCTTCTATTTTTAAAACTTTAAAATCTTGGAATGTGGCTTCAGAACAGCATGTAGTGGGATTTGGAAAAAAGTCTGCTAAAATTCTATATAAGTGGTCATGGTAAAGTTGTCAGACTTTCTGCTGCTGGTGCATGTGATTTATTTATTTATTTGTTATTTAATGAACACAGAGCTATGAATGTATTTCTTTACCAAAAAGAAACCAAACCCAAACCAAAACCAAAACCAACCCAAACCAGAAAACCTAACAAGAATAACAAACCTGAAAACAAACAAGTAAACAACCCCAAAACCAAATAATGGGCCTTCAATCTTAGAGAAATGTGTCGTCGTCCCCCTTTTTTTTTATGATGATGGGGTTTTTTTTCTCCAATTAATAGCTTCTGTTTTAGTGGCAGCTGCCCTGTTCTTTCCATCTGATCTCTGTGCCCACACCTCTGAATATTTCCATTCCAGAAAGGAGGATGCTGGTGACAGCAGATGAACTTCAAAAGCTGCCATGCAGGGAAGTGTCACAGTTCTGAGCTTTTAGAAATGAGCAAAAAGAAAAGAAAACAAAACATCAAAACCCCTTAAACATTTACTGCCATGCAGAGATAACAGAAAAACTTCCTTCTTGGTTCCCCTGGTCCTTGTCATGCTGAAATACTGGAATTGAATAATCCTGTCATCCATCCCCTAAAGAACTGGAGAGATTTTGGAGCACTCCATAGTTTTTAAGGAAAATATGATGATGTTCTACCTATTGAAAGCTGCAGTTGTGCTGTCACACTCGGTGACTTAAAATGGGACTTTCAGAGGCTGCTTAGTAGAGACACAGGTAAGGGCTCTCTTTCTCCATGTGCCATCTATATTGCTGCTGTTTTCCACACTGGTGGCTTCCCCCGTGGTACCCAGTTGTCGTTCTCGACAGCGTCCCTAGTGCCCAACTCCAGCCACCCTGGCAAAGCGGGGGTTGAATTGTGTGATGTTTTCCTGCCCAAGCCTACGAAGAGCCTGTTGAGAGGGAAGGGGAATGGCTTTTTTTTTTTTTAAGAGCAGCTGAATGCAATGCCCCAGTTACCATGGTTTTTTAAATGGAGTACTTCAGTGGATGTACAAAAGCATCTTTACCACTTGCAGTACAAGGAGAATGAAAGGGCCTAGATTATGCCAGCATTGCAGCGGAGGCTTAAATGAGTGTCATTCATTTATTGTTAGGAGATGACCCAATTTGGATTGCATTTATGGAGTGGGAGGGGAGAATGGACCTGTTTCAGATGACTTTTGAGCCTTAAATGTACTTGCAGGCTTTGTGCAGGGATTGCATTGGCTCCTGCTGGGTAAACAGAGCCCTTTAGAGGGTGTTCCTCATGTTCTGGTGCGGTGACGTGTCCTGCCCTTCCTGGCTAGACATGTGCTGCCAAAATGGGTTGGCTCATGCCATGTCTCTGTGTGGCATTGTATGGGATGGTGAAAAAATGAGCTACTTGTCAGACAGAACCTGCCTGGCTGATTTTTATTTATCTTGCTTCATTTTCCTGCAAGGCCTTTAAAGCCTCCAGCTACTATGTAATTTTCAGACTGGTTCCAGCCAAGTAGACCTGCAGCTGAAGGCTGTAACCCTGCAAAGGACTGGTGAAGGTGATAGGTTGTTAATTCCTTATCTTAAAGGGCTTTGAAAGTTGGGCATTAGCATCTGCTGCTGCTGTCTGCATCTAACTGTGGAAGGCTCTTACCTGGCTTTTAAACAATTCTGGTCCTTCTGGGAGGAATACACTATCTGCAGAACCTGTGATGGACATAGTTTCTCAGATTTTTTTTTTTATGCAAGGGTTTATGCATGATCAACCCTGATGGTGCAAACTGCATTGAAAAGTATCCAAAGCAGAAGCTGCTGTGGACTTAAACCCATCTACAAATTTAGGAGGGGGAAGGAAGAAGATAAGCAGGCTGGTCCAGCTCCAGTGGGGCTCAGCAGGGTGACCACAGGAGAAGGAGAAGGCTCCAAGTGCTTGGAGAGACTGTCTGGATTTGCTCCTTTGGAGACACCATCAGCCACAAAGCCTGGATGTGTCCAAGCATGGATGCATCCGAGCCCAGGCTGCACTGGCACCAGCTCACTTCCGCATTAAGGGAGGTTGTTGCTCTGGAGGAAACAGGAGCTGATGCTGGCTGGGAAAGCTTTCTTGTTTGTGGGTGAAAGTCTCAAAATGATGTTAAATGCAGGTGTAGTGCCCAGCTGGAGGCAAGGGCAGGTGCATGGTCTCGTGGGTCAGGGTCCCTGGGCTCTGCCAGCACACCAAGGGATGAGTAGCATCAAGTTGAGTGTGTGGGGGCAAACTGGCTTTTCCTTCCCCCCTGGCGTTCCCGGGGTATGAATGGTTGGTTTTGATAACTAAAGGCTTCACACAGAGACATCCCACTGGTGTGGGAGATGTGAACCTGAGCTTAGGCTTGGCTGTATCCCTTTTCTCTCTGTAGGAGCTTTAGGCTGGTTATTGTGTGCAGTTTGTTTTTCTTCCTGATTTTATTTTTTTTATATATCAAATTTGATAATGCTGGGCCAAGTAAAGGATAATGAAAATTAAGTAACTTGCCCTACATCTTCCACATCCACTGCTGTGTGTAGTTAGTAATTTAATGAGAAATGAGGCAAGGCAGAGCTCATTTTGCTTTCCTGTGACCAAGCTGGCTCTGCAGGATTTAGGAATAAGATGGGATAGTAATTGGGTGTGATGTTGTGGTCTTCAGGGCAAGACTACAGGAAATTCATTGTATTCCTTTGAACAGGATGGAGCCTTTCACGTGATTAGGGTGTTGTGTTTGGTTGGTTTTTTTTTTTTAACTTTAATTCTGTAATCTCGATCCGTTATCTAACAGCAGGAAGACTCCAGAATCCCTATACTTGGAAATGTGTTTCATCTGCTCTGGGAGCATAGGCTTCCATCTTTCTCTGTCTGGGGAGCTCTGTCTGTGCCCCATCCTTCTGGTGTGGGGGCATCTTCAGCAGGTGCTGGGGGTTGCTGTCCCAAGCGGGGACGATGACTCAAATCCCATTTTCACTTGGAGGGTAAATCACCTTTTAACTTGAGCTGGAGGGTGTTTTCTTGAAGTGGTCTGTTGCTGTTGGCTGTTCTCCAAGGTGTGTTGTGGGCTGTGTAGCTCCTGCTGGCATGGACCTCCCCCAGACTTCTCCGCTGTGTCTGTTGTACCTGAGAAGTTGCTTCGGAGAAGCTTTCCACCACATCTCCCCAGTCAGTGAAATCTGGCTGTAAGGGTGGTCTGTCATTCATCTGTCCTGACTGGTAAGCTGACTGCTTCCAGAGCTCACTGGGATTTCATAAGGAATTAAAAGAAACAACCATTAATGTCAGTGGCTCTGCATCAGGAGGAGTGATTACTGCTTTTTACTTCATCCTCACAGCTTTTCTCCTAGACTGTATAGGCATGTGCAGATTGTAATTTAATTTCACCTTGCATTTAACAGCTTTAAAAGGACTAAAGTCAGTGGCTGGCTGGAGTTGTGATTGGGGATGCAGAAACTTTGATGCCAGTCTCTTCTAGAGCAGATAATGCTTCAGGTGCAGAGGAGAGCAGACCCCTGTCCTGCTGCACATTTTCCCCTGGAGACCTGTCTCAAGCCCTATGGGGTAATGTTTTGGGACACTCTTTGAATGTCACGTGTGACCCTCAGCTTTAAAGAGCACAGCTGAGTCTTGCCAAGTTTGAGTTGTGTGTCCTGTGGTCCCCAGGCCTGGAGAGTGGCTTTGCTGCCACTGCTCTTCTTCATGATGCTTTTAACCTGGTTTCAGTGCAACCCTCCTGCCAGCTCTTCCCCAGTGACCCCTGGCCCTGTTTCAGCTAAATTTTTATGTGGAGAAACCTTACGGTTGATTTTATATGTGCTGGAGAGATGCAGTCCTAAGGTAACAGCTCACCCTGAGGGAAGACAGATGGGACTCTGACAGCCCTGACAGCTTCCAATATGCCAGCAGCCCACCGAGGGTAGAAACGGAATGACTGGTGGCTCGGCACTGGAGATGATGAAGTGGTGGTTAGTGTATTGCCACAGAGTGGCAAGACTCAGCGGATGCAGAGGCTGTCTCCTTAGAAAGTTGGGCTATGGTAGTTCAGGTGTCCTCAGAGCAGGTCACGCCTGTGCCCAGCTCTCGCATCTGGTTTGGAGGCTGGAGGGTGGTGGAGGCACCCAGTGACCTGCGGCATGGGTGGGAGAGTGGCACTGCTGCACAGAGCAGGTGGCAGCCCCGAGTGTCCCTGGCGTTGCTGGGCAAGGAAGTCCACGGATCCTGGCAGTTGGCTTGCTCACCACCTGCCTGGGCTCCCCACTGCTGTATCCTGAAGCCCTGGGGGAGCATGAGCTCTTTTCTCTGAGGCTTCTGCCAGACAAAAGGCAAAGTGCTACAAACCACAACAGCTTCCACTCTAAAAATACCATAAAAGGCTGTGTCCTTAGAAGCTGGGCATGGGAGCAGTTCCCACCCACATTGCTGTAGCATGAGTCACTAGGCTTTTGCAACTGCTCTCCATGTGGATGCCCAGCTGAAGATGCAGCGAGGAGCAGAGGGAGGAAGGGGAACTGCTCCATCGCACTGTGGAAGTGATGAAGAGTTACGAAGAAGAGGATGACACGCAGGCGCACGTGAACTCAACCAAACCGACGGATGGTTTTGCTTTCATTAGTATTTGTTTTTTTGAGAAGTTCCAGCAAATGCTGCTTGCTGATAGTTTGAGCTTAAGGTGTTTGCAGACAAGAGTCTTCTGAATGTGCAGAAACTCCAAGTTTGCTTTTAGGAAGCACAGTCATTGCCACACGAATAATATGAAGCTGGAAAACCCCTCTGACGTGGAAGTACGTTTCATTTACTCTCTTTAAGCAAAGTTTTTCTCTCCTTATCCTCCCTCCTTCCCTTCATGCTTCTCTTCCCTACCCTGGTGCAGAAAAAGGCTGCACTTCCTTGTGACGGATGGTGTAAAAACACATCTCCCTTACATTATCTGCTGCTCTTACCTGTGCTTTTTATCCAGTGTGCAGGTATTAGGGAGTAACTTTGGGTTTGTTTTGCTTTCTTTCCTGAGACACCGCCCACCTGCCCTGGTGCCGGCGATGGTACAGTTATTGTTTTCCCTCTTCCTTCCCCTCTGCTTGACAAAGTCTTGGCTTTCGGGGTTTACCGGATTAAGTTTGTCAGAGGGAAATTCTATAAAAAGCTTCCTTTATTTAGACGCCAACCCAGTAATGACATCGTGTGGGCACGTCTTCCAAGTTCCTCTGGGCTGGGCGGATGGAGGGAGGTGGTGGCCATGAAGCTAAGCTCTGCCTCTTTCTCAGTGCACTTCCATGGTCCTGCTTGGTGGCTGTCCTTCAAAATGACCCCAGTCCCTCTCGTCTGGGGAGAGTGCAGGGAGGTCCCCCAGCAGACTGGTGCATCGCCTTTAGCAAACTTTTTAACACTCTAACATAGCTGTGGTTGTTTTCCTGCTCATCACTTTCAGGTTAGTCCTTTGAACTGCTTTTTAGTGGGTATTCTCCCTGACTTCTCCACTTCTCCAGGAGGCAGAAGGCTTGACCACTCCATATCTTCAATGCTCCTAAATTCTGCATTGGGCCGGTTTCAAATAAGACAGGAGAGTGGGTGGACTGAGGGTACAGATGCCTGCATGGACAGGCAGAGACCATAATGGGCACATAGGAGATGTGCTGCTTGTTTTATGGTGGAGGGAAAGAGACATCTTGGCGGGGAGGGACAGCAGGACAAGAGTTGGCCACCAAAAATAATGGACTAACAAAACGAATTTTTGTGTGTGGTTTCTTAAGAAAATACTGTTCTGAGCATTTCAGAATGGGAAAAGGAAAGGTGTATATTTGTTGAGGGTTAGAAAGTAAAGAGTGTGACATGGACACAGTTTCAGGGCCTTCCGGAGAACATATTCCTAGATTTCATTTACATCTTTGGAGAAAAAAGCATGTTGTGGTGTGCTGACCTTCCCCTTGGATGTGCTCAGTTTGTTAAAATGTTAGCACAGACGTTCCCTTACCTGCCTGTAGTAATTCCTGGGTATTTTTCTACATGATCAATATATTAGAGTTTATTTAAGCAATAAAATGGTACAAAACTCTCTGCTGGGGGCATTTGACTCCCTTTATTCTGCTCATCCTAATGCTGAAGGAAGCCATCAGGTTGCTGTCCATCATGGCATGTTTTGCTGTCCACTAAACGTCGGTTATGCCCTTTGTAGCTGTGGGGATTCAGAGCAGCAGACTGAGCAACCAATTCAGTCTGTCCATAATGCAGAGTTTTCCAGTCCTACCTTGGATTTGGGTCAGATGAGAGGCGGTTTCCAGCCCTGTGCCGACGCTTGCTCTGTGCTACTGCTCTGCTTGTTGACGTTATCTCCTTCCCACGTTCTCCACCTCGATACTCTGCAGTATTAAAAAATAAAAATAAAGCCATATTGCACAAAGAGTCTGCAGCTCAGTATGGGTTGCCAAAATACTTTGTTCTCTTTAGAATGTTCTTTTGCAAAGTTAGGTGGTGCCAGAAGAAAACACAGATTTGCAGCTGCCAGTTTCAGACAGCATCTTACCATCAGATGGCACAGAAAAGTGTGATCTTTGAGGCAGCAAAGAAGGTCTTTTCCCCATGGTGTCTTATTGTGTTCTCTGGCAAGAAAATCCAGTGTTCAAAATACCACCTTAATTAAAAAACAAACAAACGTGATTTTTACCATTGGGAAGTGACATCTGATAATGTTTTCTCTAAAGAAGGGGTGTGGGGATTGGGTATTTTTAGCTGCAGCTATTTTCATGTTGTTGTTCTTTTATGACCTTCTCTTAATAATACATTTCTCTAACACTTTTTTTTTGGAGTTTGTTGTAGTTACAGAAGCATTTTCAGCCAAAGGTGTGTTGCTGGTGGGAGGAGAAAAGGGAGGAGCAGCCCACAGTCAGGAGACATTTTGAAATCTGTTTTCTGGTGGATTTTGATGCCTAGGAGGGCACGATGTTAGACTTGGGTGCATCTCATGAGGGAGCCTTCCAGGGTCAGAGGGGTGGCTTGTTCTTCAAGCTTTTTCCTCAGCTGCAGCAGCTGTAAGGTTGCCACCACCTACTTAGAGAGAATGGGACAGGAAAAAAAAAAAACCACATGAATTTGGACAATAAGTTAAGAAGGTTGGAAGCAGAAGGCTTGAGCAAAGGAATGACGTATGGATAGAGATGCCATAGTGCTGGCACCCCACGGGAAGGCAGGCATAAGGAATAGCAGCTTAAATTTCAGTTGTTTGTGTAGTAGTGGTTTAGGCTGTGGCTGACTGGAGACACTTGGGATTTACCTGCAAATGTTGTTGTCTCTGAGATGATAAGAAACCCAACAAATTCCCATAAAAAACCCGAATGTCATCTTCATCAGTCCACAAACTGCTGGGCTTCTCCTCGCCTGATGTCTGCAGGCTGGGAAGCCAGCACAGATCCTGGGGGTCAGATGAGCTGGTCCAGGGCTTTTGTGAACATCAAAGCAGCCCTGAAAAAGCTTGTCAGAGAGTGGTGGCATAAAAGCAGGAGAGAGGTGTTTTCAGGTTGCTGATGCTGTCTGTTGGTAGTTACCAGTGAAGACTGTCAGGCTCTCCAAAGTGAGCTGCATAGTTGGATGTTTCTGCATGCTGGCCACTGATGACATTGGGTGAGGAAAGCAAATTAAGCTGTGTGAATGATAAGCACATGCCACGTGAACGCAGGCAGGAGGAAGGAGAGGTAAGATGTGTCTGTGCTGCATCCCTGCCATGACACTGCACTGTGGTGGGCGTCAGAAAAACTGAACCCTTTGGTGGGGCTGGAGAAGTGTCTGGCAGAGGCTGAGCCTGGGGAAGGGACAAGGAAGGTGTTGTAAGTGGTTGTTTACTTTTTTATATACATATTTTTTTTTCTCAGTACCCAGTCCGTGATGAGGAGTTTCTGCTAACTGGCAATAAATTAAATGAAGGAAGAACTCCCTGAGCTTGTCTTGTTTGTGGTGTCTTTTTAACAACCACAAGCACCATCAGAAACAACAGCCCAGCCACTCATACTTCCAAAATCTGTTCAGTGTTCAGTAGAGCTTCATGCCAAAGCAATTGCCAGAGTTAAGACCTGACCTTTCTTCTTCTGGACGGGACCTTCTGGGAGCTTTCGTCAGTAGGTAGTGCAGGACTGGTGCTGAGCTCCTGCAGGAGCGTGTTGTCTGTGACTCCCTGTTTGCCCTTGCATTGGTTTCAGGGTACAGAGTGGCCACTTGGGTGATGGTTTTTGTTGCAGGGAACCACCATGTGCATGTGGAAGTTGTTTGGGCTCAGCAGCAGCCGTCACGGGCAGATTTCAGTTTGGGGTTTGCAGAGTGTTAGCTTGGGTTGCAGTGCTTGAGTATTTCACATCCTGAATAATATTGGACTTTTGGTGGCATTCTTGGTTTTAGGACCTGACACTTGATAGACTGGTTGCTTAAAAAAACCCCAACAATTAAAAATAAAAAGTGACTGAGTGCACGCATGCACCCAGTGCTTTTTTGGAGCTGTAGGCTTGGCACTGTGTTTGCATCTGACACCTCTGTTTAATTCTGCATTGCTCGTTGGCAGGAGTGCCACGGGCTTCGTGCCTGGCGTGAGAGTGCTTCCTGTGGTCGCTGAATAAAAGAGCAGCATCAGCAAGAGTGGAAGTTTCATCTGGGTGGTTTTGGGGTGAAAGGTGGTGATAAGAAATCTGGCAGGAAGGAAGCGCAGTGCATGGTGAGAAGAGAGAAAGACCAGATGCTCCAAGTATGATACTTGGAGTTGGTACAGCAGATACTCAGAGTGAGCAAAGTATGTCCTGGAGATGGTCTGCAGCCAGAAACCAGGGACAGCCTCTTGAAGCCAGGTCGGTGGTACAGACCTGGCCCTGTCTCTTCAAGGCACTCATCCGGAGCATCATCTCCTCCATCAGGTGATGGAGGAGGTGCTGGAGCATGTGATCTCCAGCAGGGATGGAAGGACAGGACTGGGCTGGGTCTGCTGGGTGGGCTCTGAAGGAGCCTCCCTTCCAAAGCAAGGAGGGGAGAAACAATATGGGAAAGCACATATTTTCTGATAATGGTGAGCAACAGTACAAGCTTTTGTTCTCTGTCAATGGAAGGAAGTGGGAGAAACACGTAATGCATTTGATGCAGCCCAGGCCTTACTGCTGCAAAAGAGATTTAGTTCTCACCCTCCTGGTCCTAGGAGAGGATCTGGTGGGGAGGTGTCCATAAGAAGATAGGCTGCTTGGAGCAGATGGGAAAGGTGCTGATGCTGTTCTTCTGCTGCTGTGCATCAGCAGGTGCTGAAGGAAGGTCTGTGACCAGTGAGCCAAGATGGGAATCCAGGTCCAGGCTTGCATGAGAGATGGGAACTGGGAGTATGAACTCCTTGGTTTGTACTTGGCCGGGACAAGACCGAAGCAACTGTGCTTTAAATGAAAGGGTAGGCTCACAGAGGCTCCTCCCTCCTCAGTGAACAGTTATAAAAGAACCAACTAGCTCTGATCTCTGCCCTCTGGAAAAATCCTTCCTGCTGAAGGACTTGATGTTTCGTGTAAAATAAAATGCAAAAAACCTCCCATGCAATTGCTATTCCAGTTTGAAGTCCTGTCTGAAGGCCTGCAGGCATGTTCTAACTCCAGCATGGATCTTATTCTTTGTGTTGGCCCCACTCTTTAAGGAGAAAAAAAAAAAAAAAAAAAGTCTTTATACCTTTCTTATCAAAACACCCTCTGCTGCCCTCAGATGCTTATTTATTGACAGCTTCCCTTTTCCAAGCTTTCTCGCACAGGGCTGAGTCCAGCTGCACTTCAGTAGCAGGCATTCAGCTCTCCCAGGTTTTGATCTTGGAACAGGAAGATTTCCATTTCCGAAGCTGCCGAGGAAATCATCATCCTGCTTGCAAATGTCTTTCGTAGCAGTTAACTGAAATCTTGTGTTTATAAGTGAACTGGTTTAAGTTGTCTCTTTGTTGGGTGAATGTCAAAATATTTTTAAGATGCATGTATCTTTCAGTTTCGAATGAACTATTTTATTTATTCTTTAGCTGAGCATGTCTTCAGCTACGTAAGAACACATCTTGAAACACTGGTGGTTCTGGAGCTCTGTGTGTTTGCTTCCTGGGGAGAACAGCGTCTGTTGCTGCTTTTCTGGGCACAGGTCTCCATTGTGCCAAATGCTTGTGTTTATATCACTGCCACAGGCTCTCATCTACTGAAACTTCTTCCTCTGCTTTTTATCTCGTCTGAGAAGGGGGTTTGTAATTTATTTCTTGCATGCATTCTGTCAGCTCCAGCTTTTCACTGGAAAAACCCTTCTCAAATATTTTCATTAATAGTCTTGAGCCTGCTGTGGTCCCCTTGGACTTGCATTTGTCCCACTTCAGTTGCCCTGCGTTAGTCACATCAGAAATGCTGAGGACGTGGAAACCAGTAATTGTAGGTAACAGATCCACTGTGGTTTTGAGTGTTGTTTTCCCTGAAGTTTAAGTTGCTTTCTCAGTACCCCAAGTGCCGAATGTGTGCTTGCGAGGGAAAAAGTGTCACTGGGGGCTTTGGGGTGAACATGGAGCTGGTGGAGGAGGGGGAAGACTCATTTTATCCCCCAAGCACAAGTGCAAAGGCACCAGCTGTTTGCAGCCACTGCACTAGGATCAGCGTAGCTTTGCTCAGACTGGGAACTCCCTGTGGTGGTGACTGGGAGATGTGCTCCATGCTTGCACAGGGTCGTGGTTGGTGGTGTGGGCTTGATCTGTGGTGTCAGGAGCACTGATTTGGCTGCTATTAATGGCTGGGAGCTGATGCTGCTGGTCACTGTCTGGTGTGGCAACTCACCAGCTCCCCGTGACCATCACTGGGGCTTTGCCAGTGGTCAGAAGATTCTCATCCTCTTCCATACTTATCTCTTACCAGTGTCCAGCACCAAACAGCCCAGCTTTGTTTCTACTGCTTCCCTGAGCACCAACACCTGAAGTCCAGAAGCTGTTACTGCAGTAATGTGGCTTACTTCAAACTATCAGAACCTTTTAATTTCTCCCAGGCGGGAAGCTGCACGTCTGTTTTCCAACCCTGTCAGTCTCAATGGGTCCGTTTTCAGTGTCCGGTTTAGCTTTGCGTTGACCACAGCAAAGTGGTAACAGCCAAATACATTGTGAATGCTGTGATGTGTTTTAGAGCCTGGACCAAATGACACAGATGTTGATTTCAACACTTCAAAAAAGAAAACAAAACAAAAGAAACAAAACAAAAATAACAGCAAAAAACAGAAAATAAGAACCCTTGGGTTATTTTTGTGTTGACTTCTAAGCTGGCAAGCTGCTTTTAACTGGGTGTGTGTCCTACACAGCCATCGCTGTTTTGTAAGCCGAAGCATTACGTCTGCCTCAACTCTTTGCCTCCAGTTGGATTTTATAAACATGTTTTCCATGGAGGGAAGAGAGAACTTCTTGTGTGAATGATTTCCTCAAAGGGAACACGACCATTAAATTCTTGTGCTTATAAAAAATGTTGCTTTTGCGTGCACACACACAAAAAAGTCAAAAATTCCTGAGGCTGTTCAGTTGGGGTAATTTTAGGAGTTATCAACATGGAAAAAGGAAGGGAAAGGTTATGTTGTAATTAAAAAAAGATTACTTTTGTATTCCATAAAAATTGTGTGTATCCTAACGCTGTCCCGCACGTGGCTGTAAAAGAGCTTTGGGAGAAATTTTCTTAGTACTTTGCAGTGCCAGATCAAATTCTTCTTGTTTCCCTGAAGTTTTGTATTACTGGACATGCTTGCATGGGGCTTTGGTAGGAGAAAAGAAGTTAACAAGAGCTTTCCTGATACCTTCAAACAGCATCTCTGGATGCTAATGCAAGTCTAAGGTACTGCCAGCAGAATGGTCAGGGAGTGTCCTCTGCAGAGGCTGCCAAACACAAATAACTTGCTGCCTGGGGGTCTGTATTTGGAGGTGCCGTGAGCTGATTAAACTCATTACAGTGGTTGAAAGAATGCGGGTGGTTCTTGGAGAACCTCATGTAAAATACATATTTTCCTAGGGGATGGGCATTGGCTTGGGTCAGGGTCAGGATAATGGCTCAGGCTGCCTCCACTCCTAAAAATGGGGTGCAGTGTAGGTCTCACTTGAATTAAACTTAGATATTTGTAACAAACCATTCACCTCAGTGATTATTTTGGTCAAGTTTTCCATGACCAAGCTGTGTCTCATCACTAGTGGATTTTTAACTTCCTACCCATTTATTTCCTTGGCTGTCCCAGTGACTTTATATAATGGTACGTTTGTTATTTCCTTATTTGTGTTGTAAAAAAGGCCGTCCCCGTGCCAAGGCGAGCACAGGCTGTTGGCAGCACGACAGCTTATTTTTGCTCCTTGTTCCTTTGGGTTTGGTGAGTGACCACCGACTAGCTCCACAGTGCCCATCTTGTGTCCCAGGCAGGACTCTTGTCCTCATCCTGCTGCTTCGGGCACGTGGTGGGTGTGGGTGGCCTCTAGCTGGAGGTGGCCATGAAGGCAAAGAGCAGGAGAAGTTTTAAATAGCAAAAGGAGATGCAGTGAGCCTTTTAGCTTGCCATGTGTATCTGGAGGTGAGAATGACCATGGGGGTGGTAAAAGGGAAGAGTAGCGCGTCCCCTGGTGTCGCTACATGGACCAAAAATACTAAAATGCAATATTTAGGGAGGAATGCACGTCCAAGTGGAGAACTACCATTGTTGTAGCTTCCCTTTAGTTTATGGTTAAAGAAATGTAAACCACTGTTCCAGTCTTAAGCAAACAGAAGCTGGTTCCTAAGCTCTGTGTTTATATCATTCCCTCCCAGGTCAGTGCATCACCCGAAAAAAGGGGATGGGGTTTGCTTTTCTGGCCTTTTTATGGAGGAAAGGGGGAACACAGAGAGAAAATGAGTCTTCAATTCCCAAAGCACCACATGGACTTCTGCATTTGAGTTTGTCAAGCCCTGGCCCAGGCTGCCCAGGGCAAGGGTGGAGTCCCCAGCCCTGGAGGGTTTCAAAGCTGTGGAGATGTGGTGCTGAGGGACACGGTTTAGTGGTGACCATCTGGATATCTGCATGGGAAGTCCCTTCATCACCTGCCACCCTACCAGGTCAGAAAGTGGGCTAAAACAGTCCCCTGCTGCAGACCAGGTGTTGGGTTGTGTCTGAGCTGAGCATCCCTGGATAAACCCCCTGGACAAACTGCTGTTGTGCAGCTGTGGAGGCATGCAGGCTGGTTTTCCAGTACCTGGCACATATGGTGGGATAGCTTTGGAATTCCTGCCCAGCTCCAAACTAAATTCTTATAATGAATTGTGTTTGTGCAAGTCCGTGCTGGGCTGGGCTGATGCTATGCGCTGGGTGGGAGGGAAACTCATCCTGAAAAACCCACTGAATCAACAAAACCCAAGCGTGACCTACATGAAGCAGTACAGACGAGCGTACTTTTACCTGCCCCCACTGGGTGCCCTCCCGTTACAGCCCGTTCCTTCCCCACCAGGCTGGGACACTGCCTTGCTGCCTGCTCCCTGTCCTGCCGTCCCTCTGCGTGCACACCCCCGGCACTGGTGAAGGACGGTGTCTTTACTGGGCCAGAACTGGAGAACTCACCAACTTCTTATTTCCTTCACAGTGAGCCTGGGGGACAAGAGAGCCTGCGTGCCGATTGCCTCCCGCCTCGCCTCCCAGCCGCCCGCAGGGAGCTCTCCCGTGCTGGAGGAGCCAGGGGAGAGCAGCTCTGCCGAGCTGGGACAGCACGAGCGAGGCCAAAGGACATTGGGTTTGACCGTTGGGCTGCAGCGCTGCGGGTCCTCACCAGCCCCAGCAGAGAAAACCAGCTCCTGCCAGGTAGATGCCCGCAGGGGAGAGGAGAGCTCCAGCTGAACGGATGCATCTCGGCACCTGATACCAGGCTCAGGTAAGGGCACGTTGCTAGAAGCTGGGTTGCTCCTTTCTCTGGACTCTCAAAAACCGTCTCCAGAGAAGGTGCGAATCGCCCCGAGAGCTGCTGTGTGGTGCAGGTACTCGTGCTAATAAATTGGCAGGATCTTGTCCGCGATGATGCTGGATGCTCTGGCTTGATGGGATATTGGTGGTGGAGTCAAAGCAAGCTGTAGTGGAGGTTCTTGCTTCGATGTTCCAGATGCCTCTGCTGAGGGAGGTGAGCAGTTTCAGATACAGTGAGGGCAGTTTCAGATGCAATGCAGGTTTACCAAGACAGGAGCTCATGTGAGGTTTCTGTAACATAGCTGTGACTCATACAAAGTGATCTATGAGCAGTCCTCTTCAAAGACCCTGAGACAGTTTAAATACAGAATCATAAAATAGAATTGTTTCAGTTGGAAAAGACCTTTGAGTCCAACCATTAACCTAATACTGCCAATCTCACCACTAAACCTGTCCCTCAGCACCACATCTGCATGTCTTTGAAACCCCTCCAGGGATGTGGTGACTCCACTGCTGCCCTGGGCAGCCTGGGCCAGCCCTTGACAGCCCTTTCAATGAAGAAGTTTTTCCTAATGTCCAACCTTAACCTCCCCTGTCACACCTTGAGGCTGTTTCCACTTGTCACTTGTTCCCTGAAAGAAGAGCCTGACCCCACCTGGCTCCAGCCTCCTGTCAGGGAGTTGTTGAGAGCTGGAAGGTCTCCCCTGAGCCTCCTTTTCTCCAGGCTGA
>JANIJG010012961.1:19713-32145 GCA_024611175.1 Megaceryle torquata | reverse complement strand
AAAAAAAAAAAAAAAACAAAAAAAAAAAAAAAAAAAAAAAAAAAAAAAAAAAAAAAAAAAAAAAAAAAAAAAAAAAACACCAAGCTTTTTCCTAGGTTGCCATTATTGCTCCAACAGTCTTCTGGAGTTCTGGTGCATGAAAAAATTGCTGAGAGTTTGAAATATAGATAACATAATAGTATGAGAATGGTGATTTTTTAAACTAGAATACTAAGTATAATTGGTTAAAAAAGTATTTTCTGATGTGCACATTGTTCTAGAAACTCTGTTCTTCTGTAGCTATTTCCCTACCTGCTTGCTAATCTCAGGCTTTCAAGCTCCAAGCATATGTAGTAAGAAAAACATGCAACATGCCTCTGGGCACTTTACTAGCTATCAAAGCAGACCTGGTAACTCCGCCAAAGACCTTTACCCCAATTCTAGCCTTGCTGCTGTACTGTGCATTGTATATGCTGCTTACGCAATCCCTGAGAAACCTCATTACTAAATCTGAGCTAAAATATTTAAACAAACACAGCAAACTGTACTGTCTTTATAAATAAAATCATCCTAGTTAGGAAGCTGTCCATACTTCAGAAGTATATGTTGAAAAGCTGATTAAATTCCTTCTGTCTTTTCCATTGAAGCTCTCAAAGGAAGAGTGTCTCTGCTCTCATAGAACACAGCCATCTTTGCAGCCACATTTAATTCAACATTGCATTTTCTTTTATGTGGAATGACAATCAGTGGGTTTTGGCTGCCATACCAGATGAAGATTGTGTCATGCTTGCCATTAAGGTGGGGAAGTTTGCATACAAAGGCTGGCTGGACATTTCTGTAGACTGAACATGGGGACAAGTGCTTCTCATTGCTTTTGATTAAGTCCCTATCAGTTGTCATTAAAGCATAGTTTGAATTGTCAATTACAAAAACCTTAAGAGTGGTAAAATGCAGTACTCCTCTCTCTCCTATGGGACAAAAGCTGACCAGGAATTTTATGCTCCATAAATGACACTTCTGACAGAAATACAAGTTCCGGAAATATGATTTGTTTTTCTTGTTGTTTGCTTGTTTTGCTGCTTGTTTGGGCAGTTCCATAATAGGATGATAGTATGGTGCCTCAAAGGGGTTAAAATAAGATGCCTCCTGAACCCCTGTATTATTTCCTTTAGTGATTCTGAGTGCGCAAACAAACAAGTGGAACCACTGTAGCATTCTTACATCTAGTAGGGAGGATGAATAAATCTTACAGAAAACTCAGAGATACCTGCTGTAGTAAATATAGAAAAGAAAGAGAAGGTTTTTGGCGGATGAATTAAAAGAAGTTTTCAGTCATAGGCAGCTATCAGAATTTTAAATTATATTTTAGGTCAAATGACTATCCCTTTAAAGTTACAAATCTACAGTCACAATCTCCACTTTCCTCAGAGAAGGCAAATCATGTTACACTCTACCTTACAGGCAGGGAAGAGATGGATTAAAAGTTACACTTGGCCAATTGTTATTCATTTATTCCTCTGCAACACTTAGTAAGCATTCCAAGTAAAGAAGGGTACAAGTGCCATTGTATTAACTAGCTCCAGGCTGATCTGAAGTTATTCCCTTTGAGCCAGAGCACTTGATTCCCTGAACAGATTTTGCTTCTATGGATGAGTTTCAAAACAGATTCATTATCAAACATCTGCCAGGGTCATTCTGAGTGTGATGTGAGTATTAGAATTAAATAAACATTGAAAAATCAGACACAGATGTGCAAACAGGTCTTTTCTGGGTTTTTTGGGTGTGGGTTTGGGGTTTTTTTAATATAAAAAGTTTGCTATTTTTCTTAAATGTCAAGATCTTATCACTTTGGTGTAATTATTTTCATCCTATCAGGGATGTGATTTTTTATAGATTTGTTTTTCTGTTGTTTTTTATTATATTCAGTACTGATTTTTCTACCCTTTGACAGACAGATGGAATAAGACACTGACAGATATTTAGGGAATAACTTCAACTAATGGAAGACATTGCAGACCCTTTTTCACGAAGCAAACTGTGACGTATGTATGTACTATAAGGGTAAACTTAAACTCTTCCTTTACTTTGTGTCCTAAGGAAATTTCATAAGTGCATTAGACTTGAGTAGCAGAATTTGTCAAGATATTATATATAGGAAATACAGGAAAGTTAGAATGACCTGAGACATACAGGGTCACTTATCTCCAATGTTGCTGAAAGGCAAGAGCAGGAGGGAGGTGGTGACCTACTGTGTCATGTTAGACAGAATTGCATTGCCAGCTGTCCCTTGACCTTGGAATGAGACTTTCAAACAGTACCAAGAGTGGCTTTGTTCTCCACTAAGCACTGAAAAAACTTTTAGAAACCATGGAGAATTTGGTTTGGTATCTCCAGGCACAACAAAGATGACTAATAAAAATCAGAAGTCCAGACTCCTACTAAGAGAATATATTAAACCATATTTTTGCCAACACACAAAACACTGCAGAGGTGGTGGAAGACAGTTGTAAGGTTATTTCTGAGCCTTTCTTCTCTACAATTTCAGATGAAGGCACACAAACTCCTGAACCACAGGTAGATATTCCCCATAAGTGTGATTTTGTGATAATTTATTTTGTCTCGATTTGACTTTTTCTATCACATGTATTCATGAGATTATACATATACATGCAGTCATTGAATAAGGTTCAGTTTCAGGAAGTGTTGGCAAACTTAAGATTTTAAATAAGTCCTGTGTCTCTACTTTTGTCATAAACACCACAAAAGCTACCACTTTAACATCACAAATAGGTGTTTGGTTTCCTATAGGAGAAAAAAAAAAGAACCTTGGTGTTTTAAACCACACTACTTTCTTAGAAAAAACCAAAAACTTGAATATTTTTCCTATTCCTTTGAAAATGCAAATCAGCCTTAGCCAACTGGCTATATTTATTTTTCATATCTTTTCCTACAGCAACCTGCAATACCTCAGGGAAGCAGAGAAAAATGAGAAAGTTCTTGAAGTCATAGCACAGAAATTTACCATTAGCAATACTGGTATTTTGCAATGGAACGTAATAATAAGATGATATCTCTGCTACTGTCTCAGTCCTTATAAATCAGCTAATAAGGCTGATGTGATAAGGTATGGCCACAGAAGCCATGGCTGTGGCTGGGGAAGGATTTGTTCAGTGCAGGTGGCATAGTTATTCTTCTCAACACCAGCAAAAGACAGGATTAGAAATGCAGCTATAACTTATGATCTGACTGCACTGTCAATGGCAATGTTATAGAGAGATATGGAAACAGGCTTTAATCAGCTTCTCTGTAGCTTAGTGAATATAGGGTTTAGCAAATCTCATGCTGAATTTCTTTTTGCTGTGGCTGCACAGTAATTGGTACTGCTTAGTATTAGTGCCCATAACATGCTTAAGTCTGATGTGTAGTCATGCTGGACATGCTATCTTATATATTCCATGCTGAACCAATGAAATGTAAAAGTATATAATGTATTCTTCCTGGCTGTAATTCTGTAAAGTACCTTGGATAGGTGACAGAGTTTTTTAATTATATTGTCTTTTTTTTATGATAACTAGGTGCTTTTGCTACTGTTCTAAACTCTTAGTACACACAAAATCTTTCATGCAACTGATCTTGAGCAGTTAACTATTAGCGTATATGCAAGTCTTATTGGCTGTTATAGGGCCTAAGTCTCTATACAAAGTTAACCATATTATCAAAGTTTGCCCTTTCAGTATCTTTCCCTCTTTCTTCCTAATTCTGACAACATTTTTCAGAAATTCCATTAATGAAAGCCTCTAACAATAATTACCAAATTATGTCACTGAAACTGTAGTTCAAAATCTATGTGAGTTAATAAAACCTCTCTAATGGTATAAGTTGTATTAATTTATAATCATAATTAAAAGTACAACTGAGACTAACCAATTCTTCACCTTTTGAACATTTTCCAAGTCCCTTCTGACTTCTTTTAGTGTGACAAACAATGTACCAAATAAAATGACAGACACTGAGTAAGGCACAGTGATCAAAATCCCGAAGAGATCTTCAGCCAGTGGTGTTAGTGCTATAGGATTCAGATGGTTTTATGCCTTTGAGTGATTTAAGCCTGTAAGATTTACTATTCTATCAACATTTTTTTTCTGTTTGTTAGTATCTGTGGGCATCTCTGCAAAAAATAATGACAATACAAAAGAGAACAGGGTCTTAACTGCAGTGAGGTGATGCAGACAACTCTAATTGGCATTGACCTCCCTCACTTAAGCCCACTGCTTGCTCTAAAATGTCATAAAACAGAGAATCCTTTTCCTGTACTTGTGTGTGGTTGAACAATGTGTTGATTTAATTATAGCAAAAAGTGATTGAGAAATATTTTTAAGAGAGATTAGTCTCCTGTTGTCAGCTGTCACTGAGATGGATGGAACTCGGCCTTACTACCGAGGCAGTAGTTATGAGCTGGTTTGCTGGTGGCTGAGGCAATAGGCTGCATATTTTTAAACCGTAACAGGAAGGACCTTTTAGGACTCCTTATTGCTGTCAGTGTCACAACATTTTGCATTATTCAAAGAGAGCATTGCTTCCATCCGTCAGTCTCCCCTTTGCTGTCAAAGATGCAAATACAGGTTCTCATTGCTTAGGGGAAATTTGTAATATAAAAGAGAAGGAAGAAAGATGCCAGGAAAAGTTAAATAATATAGGAAGAAAATCCTCAGGAGAAAGAGCAGTTAAAGCTTTGAATTTTTACACTTGCTACATAATTAAGAAAGAAAGAGGAACAAAGTTTTGGTTTAGGAAGTGACTCGTCCCACTCAGTGGACAACGAGAGATGTGAATCATTATGATCTCCCAAAAGAGGCTATTCCTGCATGGCAGACAATGACTCATAGAGTAACAATACAAAACAATTTATTGGTTTGCCCTAAGAACAATCAATAAATAGTGCGGATAAAGGTGTTTTGGCAATAGAGGTTATTTTCTTATCAATTACTTTAAGCCACAACTAAATAACAAGAAGAAGAAAGGAAAAATTAGTAGAAAGAGGAGGAAAGGAAAAGATAGGGGGAGAGAGAGACATTAAACTAGAAAGATATTACCACCTTTGGATCCAGCGATGTGTCACAAGATCAATCCAGATCTTGAGTTCTTTGGTGGTGAGTGCACCCTGATCAATATTTTACTGTCTCTTTATATACTTGGCATATGGGTGGCATCCTCAATTTACATAGGAAGCATAAAGGCTGTCCTAATATGCATAAGCACCTTCTGCTTCAGGTAGGCCTTGCTTATTCTCTGTTGAGGTCTTATCACCACACAAGGCTTGAGACACCAGGCTCTTAGAGAAAGTGCTGGAGAATTTACACCTGTGCATATATGGATGTCTTTTTCAATATATATATTTGTGATGCTAGAAAAGATGCTGGATGTATCTGAGAGAAAGAAGAAAATGCGAAGGAAACTATTCCCATAAAAAGATCAATTATTATAATTTTGAAAAGGAAGACAAATTCAAACAAAGTAAGAGTTGGATGTAAAAAGCAAAGTATATGGCAGTTGTGTATATTTTAGAATGAAGTGGTAGGGAACATAGTACCAGATTTTTGTAATAACTTTTTTTTTTTTCTTTTTTTCAGTAATTCTATTGATTTATTAAAGCAAGAATTCTTAGGACAAAAGACTTGTATCAGCAATTTTCTTAACGCAACAATTGTTTTGGACAGGGGTTAAAAGTTAGTTTCAGTATCTTGTTTAGGTTTTTTGGGGTTTTTTTTGTTTTGTTTTGGTTTGTTTTTTTTTAAACACAATATACCATTTTAAAATTCTTTTTGTTAAGAAAAAAGAAAAATTAATAAAATGGCATCTTTGAAATGGTTGTAGTTAAAATGATGCATTTTGAGATTGTTAGAATAAGTTTTCCTTTATGGCCCCAAAGCATTTCAAAATATGCCTTTTCAGTTTGGAACAATTTTGCAATTGCTAGTGTTCATCCTAGTTTGATATTTTGAAATGCTTAGGTGTTGCTGAAACACATTTCCTATGGAGCTAGAGCACAGTAATCCTCTCTGCTATCCCTGTTATCTGTTGTTTTCATTCAGGAAACTTCATTTAGAGGACTCAAGGAGCCTATCCACATCAACTTTCTGTGACTTGACAGTGACAGCAGGGCGTTTATATCATGAAGATCATACAGGGTGTGTAGATTCTGAAGAAAGTTCCCTGGGCTCAGACCAAGGTAATCGTGTTCTCCATGGGCTTAATACATACGTTTCAACAGGAACACTATCATTGTAAGGCATGCCTGTCACAGGACATGAACTATCAAGATGTACTGTTTATGAACATTGTTTTTCGGATAGAAGGAAGACAGGACACTTCCTCATCTACTTCATGCTATATCTTCTGAGTTTGCTGATGGAATGCTTACTTCTGTTGATGTTGCTATCAGAGTTACTGAGGGGAGTCACAGTTTTGTATTTGAGTTGACACTTGGACAGGTTTTCCAGCCTCTAGTGTTTTCCAGGGGGAAGGGCTGCAAGTGGAGAACAGCTGTTCATCAGTTGACTAATCTGTTTTCTGTGATGCTGGTCACAGCAGTATTTGAAAAAATGTTTTAATTATGAAAAGTAATCAGAAAAAATTATTCGGGTATTTTTAATTTCTGAAATCGTAGTGAAAATCAATTCCTGAGTGGTTTCCAAGCAAGCATTGCAAGCTGCACAAATTAAAACAAAACGAAGTATGGTCTTTCTAGAGTCCCTTTAAGTGAATTTTGCTACTACTGCACCTGTCTGACACTATCATGTTAGTTTGAGAAATGCATTCTCCATCTATCAGCCTGAAGACTCTTTCAGACAGAGAAGGGACAGCATTTCATAAAGGAAATATATTATATTTCAAGTTTTGCCACCGAATTTTAGCTTATTTTGCAAAGAGAAAACATGAATTGATTCAACGGGAATAGAAAAGCTGTTATGAGGCCAGTTTGAAGTATATTCCATTTTCATTAGTGCAAAGACTTTCTATCTCCTTTAACCTGCAGTCTCACCATATGTACAATGAAAAACAAAGGACTCAATTTGTGCTAGATCATTGGTAAAATTACACTAAATGATTAACAGAAATTTCCCCCATCAAATACATGGAGTCATGTGATTTCTGCAATGGACAAAGCCTGAAGGCCAGTGAGGAAACTGGTTTGGAATACAAACAGACAGGGACCAAGGTCAGGAGTCTCAACTTATATGGAACTCCCAAACACAATATTACTATAAGCCTACAGAGGCTTATTATAGCTCTTTTTTAAAAGTTCATTCTTCACAATAGTTGGAACTGAGGTTAGACAGCTGTGCCAGATCAGAGAGCTAGCCTTGAGCTAGGCAGCTGAACATGTAGGAAAGGAAAATGGTCTCCTATCCCTGAAACTCCCTTGCCACAAAGCAAGTAACTTCTGCACTTCTTTCATTTTCAGTGGAGACTTAGTCCTGTCTCCCAGTTCTCTACTACTTGTTCCTTTACTGAAATGATATCCCTTCAATAATGCAGAGCCTGTGGGCCTTGAGGGTGGTAAGACTCTGGAATAGATTGCCCAGAGGGGTTGTGGGTGCCCCATCCCTGGAGGTGTTCAAGACCAGGTTTGATGAGGCCTTGAGAAACCCAGTCTAGTTGAGAGGTCTCCCTGCCCATGACAGGAAAGTTGGATTAGATGATCTCTAAGGTCCCTTCCAGCCTAAGCCATTCTGTGATTCTGATTCTGTGACCTCTTTCCCTCCTTACCCCTTCTCCTTTCAATGACCCTCAGTAAGAGCTCTTTCCTTCTGAAGAGTGTTTTAAATTTTTAATGGTCTTTTGTTTTGCATTTTTCAGTGAAAATTATGCTTTCTTTCTTGGATCCTTTTTTTGACACTTTCTGTAATGTATTTATATCCAGCAGAAAATATGACTATGGAAGAACTAGATCAGCTATGCAAGTTATGTTGGACAAAGCACAGTGCTGGGTATTTAGATGTTAACACAGAGTCAGTAACACCCCTTAATATAAAACAGATAGACTTCAGGCATATCTTTAGGACCAAAGGATAGAGCAGAAAGAATATAAAAATGAGGTGTGTTTGGTCCAGTTTCTGGACATTGATAAGTGATTTTTTTAAAGACTAAGACCTAATTTTATCACTGCAAACCTGAGTCAACTAGAAGTTGTCTTGGGCATTTCCTCTGAATCACTCTATGTAAATTCAGGCCACACCTGCTGGAGGTCTCTCAAATGACTATAAACACACTTTTCTACTCTTTTAGAGGCCTAATATGTGCCAGTAGTATTCATCTAGATCCTTGTTTCCACACATATGTATAAATAATGTTATGTGTAGATTGCTTACTGACAGAATGGCATATGAAAACTATTAAGTTGCCACCAAAGGAGGATAGAACTGACCATCTGCAGAACATTTAGAATCTTTGCCATAACCAACAATAGAATGATCTTCCCATAACTTAAAATGAAATACAATTAAAGAAATATGTGATAAAGAAATAGCAGTTAAAGACATAAGCCTTCTGTTGCTTTTGTATAGAATCATCACCTAGATTTAAAAGATTAGGAAATTCAGAAGAAATGCAAGATCAGTGAAAGTGTAAGAACATGATACAAAAATAATAAGAACAATCGAGGATTTGTTGAAAATAATGAATATAGTGGCAAGGAATGGATGCTAACAGAAAGTAGAAAGCCAGAAGGGTAAGAAGGTAGGGAAGGAAGCCCACCATAAGATAGCTATTAAGTAGTTACCATCTGCAAGATACGGGAGATTTAAAATAATGGCAATTGAACAATAATGTTTCAATAACTTCTCACAAGAATACAAATAGATTAATAAAGACATGTAGTGGTAGGTTTTTGAAAGCAGGCCTTCAGACAGAATTACATATCTTTAAAAGCTATTTTGCTGGTTATACTTGTAAATGGCCTTTTAGGTGAAGGAGGAGAATGTCTCAAGATCCATCTCTAGCAGAAATGTCAAAAAATTACTCATTTGCTTCTGAGTCTTCAGCTAGCAGAATTTCAGTATTGATGTATTTGTGTACAGTGATTTCCAAAACATTTCTCTGAGGCTTGTGTAGTCAAAAAGGTTTACCTGTTCAGGAAGAGATTTTGCAATTGTAGTTTGTGCTGCTCTTTTCTTTATTCAGCATTCCAATCACTCTTCTCAAACCTATAGCATTGCATGGGTTTATTGTCTTCCAAGTACTGAACCGAGGACTTGGCCTTTTTGAATCTCATCCCATTAGCCTCAGCCCATCTATCCAGCCTGTCCAGATCCCTCTGTAGACCGTTTCTATCCTCATGCAGATCAACATGCCTGCTCATCTGCAAACATACTGAGGGTGCACTTCATATCCTCATCTGGGTAATTGATGAAGGTGTTAAACAGAACTGGCTCCAGTACTGAGCTCTGGGGAACACCACTTGTGGTTGACTGCCAAATGGATTTAAACCCATTCAACACAACTCTTTGGGCCTAGCCATCCTGCCAGATTTTTATCCAGAGAAGTGTACACCCATTCAGGTCATAAGCAACCAGTTGCTCCAGGAGAATGCTGTATGAAACAGTGTCAAATGCTTTGCTGAAGTCTAGGCAGACAATATTCACAGCCTTTCCCTCATCCACTAAGCAAGTCACCTTGTCCATTATGTCATATGATAGCATTCAAGATGATATACTCTATACCTTTCTCCAGAACTGATGTCAGGCTGACAGGACTGTAGTTTCCTAGGTTCTCCTTCTGGCTTTTCTTGTAGATGGGTGTCACATTTGCTAAACTCCAGTCAACTGGGTCCTCCCTGCTTAGCCAGGACTGATGATAAATGACAGAAAGTGGCTTGGCGAGCACTTTGACCAGCATTCTCAGTACCCTTGGGAGGATCCCATCTTTCCCCATAGACTTGTGTGTGTCTGAGTGATATAGTAGGTCACTGACAACTTCCTCTTGGATTATGGGGGCTTTATTATGCTCCCCATCCCTATATTCCAGCTCATGAGGCTGCGTACCTGGAGAACAACTGATCTTATTGAGGCAAAGAAGGTATTCAGTACCTCAGCCTTTTCCTCATCCTTGGTCACTGTATTTCCCCTGCATCCAATAAAGGATGGAGATTTTCCTTTGTTATCCTTTTGTTGTTAATGTATTTACAGAAACATTTTTTTATTGTCTTTTACAGCAGTATCCAGATGAAGTTCTAGTTGGACTGTGTCCCTTCTAATTTTCTCCCTGCATAGCCTCGCAAAATCTTTGTAGTCTTGCCCCTTCTTCCATAGGCTACAGACTGTCCTTTTCTTCCTGACTTTCAGCCAAAGGTCTCACTTTAGTCAGGCCAGTCTCTTCTTCCCTGCCAGCTTGTCTTATGACACTCTGGGACAGCCTGCTCCTGTGTCTATAAGATTTCTTTCTTGAAGAATGTCCAGTCTTTCTGGACTCCTTTGTACTTCAGGATCAAGAGACATTGCAGAGGCTATTGCAGAGCAAGTTTTCCTCATAATACCCATTAGTAATCTCTCAGCCTACCAGTCTCTGGCCTCCCTGCTGAGCCCACCAACAAAGCTTTGAGGTAGAAAGTGAAGGTATGAGGAAGGGAACTTATGATCACTCTAAGCTGGAGGGCTGAGAGCCCTCATTGTTTCCAAGTATTTGGTGAAAAATTCTGGTGACAAAAAGAACCTGAAAAATGTGAAGCCTTTCAGGCATACATGGGACAATGAACTTGTAGATTCTCTTCTTACTGCCTTTCTTTTTGACTACAGAACCAGTCCAAAGGTTATACAGAATGAGCAAACACACAGTAAACAGCTTTAATGAAAGGGCTCTACCTGGGGCAGAAAACAATGTATCTGACAAAGAGCTTTCCACTGATGCATGTTGATTGACATGTGTACTTAATTGACTGCCACATTGTGTTCATGTTATGTGCATTCTGAGGCACACAACAAGAGCTCGCCACTAAGAAGTGATAGCTCTGAGCGTTAAGTGTTTCATTGATCACAGTATGACTGTGGGTGGACCTGTGGCAGATCATCTGCAAGCCACTGCAAACATAGCAGTACTGCAATCCATTTCTGTGCCATTCACAGTCCTTTCCAGAGTGATTTTACCACTCATGCACTTCAAGAGATCGATTGGGAAAGCTGTGGGCTGTTACTGAAGGCTAAAGACAGACCTTCTTACCTCTTCACTCTGTTAATGTGCTAGCAGTGAGCACTTTCTCTCTCTCCCTATTGGGACAGAAAAGTGTTGCAATTTCAACCACTATGCTGATTATTCTGCTTGGATAGCTCTCTTCTGAGACCTTTGTTTTGAATATGGCTGTATCTTAAAGTGATTTCAGAAGTCAGGGTCTGAATGTAGAATAGTATGCACTCTGACAATTGCCTCTAGAGGAAACATGATACAATGTCACTAAACATGGCTTGTGCTCAGATGGTCTCTGTAGACTCCTCTCTGTGGTCCGAGGTCTACTGACACATTATAAGTTAAAAGGAAAGCTTTTTTTTTTTTTTTTTTTTAAAGTAGGATGACACTACAGTAAGGCCAAGTCTAAAAGGGAAAAATGGTGTTGCTTTACCAGGGAGTCTCGCAACCAAGCTACTTTCTCTTTCAGAACTGAAGTAGCACAGACAGTTCTGTTTTCCACTTTGAGTTGCTCCTTCGAGGTGAACTAAGTACAGAATTTTTGGTGGTACACTCTGAATTAATGTAGTGTGTCCAAATGCCAGTCTACTAGTTTGTATTTTCATAGACAATCCATATCACTTTTCAGAGATGTATTGTTAAGGTGGATTTGGATTATGCTGATCAGAGTGGAAAGTCACTGATGATATAATGCTGGTTCAGTAGAATGAAGTGAGATCCATTTAATGGTAAATTTTCCAGCAGAGGAAAGGTAGTGTACTGGAATTTGTGTTCTTGTAGTACAGTTCCTCTTGGGCTTGCTGGGCACTGCCATAATTGAAACTCCTGTAAATAGCATTGGCAATACACAGAGACTTAAAAACAGATAGCCACAAATTAAAATCATACTGCTAATAAGAAATCACATAGCAAAGACTGCAGAGGTCAACTAACAAAACTCAGATTGGATGGAAATCCTGACCATGGGCCTTCTGACAATTTCTCTTTTTTGCAGTACTCAGTTACAGTTAAAAAGGTAGGGATTTTATACATTGTTCTTAGGGCTTTATCCAAATCTACTAAAAGTTCATGGAAATCTTTACACTGACTTCAGGGGGCTTTGCATCAGATGTTTGATTTCAGTTAAAACAATACTGCAGTATTTGAAAAGCCATAGGTGGGATAATGACAGAAAAAGAAAGATGGAAAGATGGAAAGATGGAAAGATGGAAAGATGGAAAGATGGAAAGAAGGAAGGAAGGAAGGAAGGAAGGAAGGAAGGAAGGAAGGAAGGAA
>JANIJG010012961.1:0-15871 GCA_024611175.1 Megaceryle torquata | reverse complement strand
CTCACCACTCTTTCTGTAAAGAATTTCTTCCTAATATCTAATCTAAACCTCCCCTGCCTCAACTTCAGACCATTTCCATTGGTTCTTTCAGTAGTTACTAAGGAGAAGAGGCCAACACCTACCTCTCTACAGCCTCCTTTCAGGTAGTTGTAGGGGGCATTGAGGCCCCTCCTCAGCTTCCTCTTCTCCAAACTAAACATACCCAGCTCCCTCCTAGCCTCTCCTCATATTACTTGTTCTCTGAATCCCTCACAAGCTTGGTAGCTCTCCTCTGGACACTTTCCAGCATCTCAATGTCTTTCCTATAATGAGGAGCCCAGAACTGAACACAGTATTCGAGATGAGGTCTCACAAGTGCTGAGTACAAGGGCATGATAACTTCCCTTCTCCTGCTGACCACACTATTCCTGATAGAAGCCAAGCCAGGATCCTACTGACCTTCTTGGCTGCCTGGGCACACTGCTAACTCATATTAAGCCGGCTGTCCACCAGCACCCCCAGGGCCTTTTCTGCCAGGCAGCTTTCCAGACACTCATCCCCAAGCTTGTAGCGTTGCCTGGGGTTGTTGTGACTGAAATGCAGGACCCGGCACTTGGCCTTGTTGAGACCTGGCACTTGGCCTTGCTGGGACCCAGCACTTGACCTTGTTGAATTAACATATACATATACAGCTGTATTGAATTAACATATACGTATAATTAGCATATACATATTTCATAGGGGGAATAATTGCCAGTTTATTTATATCACAGTAAGAAAAATGACCCAGAAATGCCTAAGAATTCTTACTGAACTATTTTGGAATAATCATTGCTGTTTTAAATCATCTTATTGAAATCTAAATTTCCATGGTGGTGTACTAGCTGTGAAGTATCCTTTTTAATACCCTTGCTATTGACCAATTTTTTGACTACAGAAAATTGTTGATGTGTATTCTTGATGTAACTATTGATGTATCATTGTACTGATCAGAGGAAATCCTAAATCTGCAAGTATAGAGATGTCAGCTGTAGCTGGCCAAATCGTAGTGGAGCTAGGTGCATGGGGTTTTTTTATTAAAGCGTGTTTGCAGTGTCAATGCCTTGCATCATTTCTCTTTTTCATGGTTGTCATCTGGTGTTGCTGTCAAGCAAGGTTCCAAGTTCCAACCTAGCAGTGATTTCATTAGTGACAGGAGAAAGGATCAGCAAGTACCACCTTTGTCTTTCCCCCTCCTCAGGTATTTAGACCTTCAAAAATGCAAGTGAAAAAACAGATCCTCTTGTCCAGGAATTACAGTTGTTTTTCTGCCAGTAGTGATATCTGGTATTGTCTTCTCTTTGTCTGTTTCCTCCTTCACTTATAACACTTAGCTAAAACCCTTTTAAAGGAAAGCCCATCATTGTGTTCTGTGTTTATATTTTGCTTATCAGAAGGGGATCCTGATCATGTTTGAAGATCTCATCCACTATCACAATAAATAAATTTTAAAAAGACGTGATAGATACTTCCATCTAAAATAGGGGAATAGAACACAACCCTAAGATGCCTTCTTTATGATGCAGCGTCACATAGTCTCATTTTCATTCAGAGGTTTAGCACAGAAAAACTTTATCAATATCTCTAGACACTGGGAAATAAGCTTTACAGCTATGCCTTAAAAATCAGGTATGAGACTTCTTGAAAAGGGAGGGATTTTAAACTACATATTTATACTTGACAATGAATGTTTCCAGCTGTTGTTTCTTTTACAAATTTTTTGCTCAGCAAAAGACAGGCATGTTATCAGAGAAAAAGAATAGTAGCTATGACACACATACAGACATAAATACATCCAGAAGTATCAGCTTTTGGAAACTGCGTGACATTTCATTAGAAAGCCTAGTGAGGTAAAACATATACTTGACACTGTGTCAGACCCCATATCATGAGGTGATGCCATCAAATTCTCACTTATGTTATGAATTTATTCATGTTGTAAGATCAAAGGAGATGAGGGAAAATTTTACCACTATTCACAGAATTATTACAGCACAATATTGGCATGCTTTGGATGTCCAAGTTCCAAAGTCTAGGAAAACGAAATGCCCAAAGAGTCCAGCCTATGAAGTGCTGCACATTTCTCTCCCTTTGTCTCCAGCTGTAGATGAGGACATTCATTACTTCCATGTGTCAAGTACAGAAATTGATTGCAAATTAGAGGCACATGCTTTTGCTATAGACAGGAACTGAATTATTAGACTGTAACTTGAAATTACACCAGTATATGAAAATACATATGCTGCAGGGGAACACAGCTCCATATGAATTTGTCCATTTTTATCTCACAGGTGAAACCTATTCTTTATCCAACACAAAACCTAGAAATAGCATATATTAAAAAAAATCACAAAGATGATATAACAATTGATCTTGTTTGTCACAAAATAATGTCTTTTAAACATTTTTATTTTATCTTTTCTCATTCATCTAGATAACTGATCACTTTTTTTTCTCATTTCTTACTAATGGGTTCTTTCTAAATGTGGAAAAAACTAAAAGAAAACCAAACCAAACCAACGAACCAAAAAACCTAAATGAAAAAGAGCAAGAGTGTACAAGAGAGAACAAACTGGTTCAGTTTCAGTGCCTCGCCTCACACAATTCTGAAGCTCCATTTCTTTTATCAAGTGAAGCTGATATTTATAAACCTGGGTGTTGAAAGGCGTGGAGCTTTCTTGTTTTCCTTTTTATTTCAGCCTGTGAGTTACACATACTTTTGAAAGAACTTCCAGGTTCTCTAGTTGAGAGAGGCAATCATATGCCCAAGGAGATACACAATAGGAACTGTCAGTGGAGTACTTCTACTTTGTATTTGTTGAGGAAAAAAATAGTAACTATGACACCAACTTGGAAAAAAGAAAAGACTTTCTAATTGACAAAGAGTCCTGCATAAACCTTGTTGAAAAGAAACTACAGTCTATCACAATTCTATTTCAGTAATAAAAAGCCTTTTCAGAGGAACCTGCACTTCCTTCCTATTTAATACTGGGAAAAGGAATACTGTTTGAGATACTAATCCTCATTTTAGCTTCTCTTCCAAATTTAGAATAATTGGTTGAAAGTACCAGGACCAGCTCACAGGAAACTCATATTTCCTTTTCAGCTTACAGACTTTTCTATGAGATCTTAGTCACTTCCTTATATTGCAATCTCCTAAAATAAATGACACCAAGATACTTAAAACTATTACATTACTTAGAGATTCTTGGAAGAACAATGATAATAAATAATTGCTAAATACTTTTTTTAAGTATTACTAGGGACCATTAAAAGAGAAGTCTGACAAGGGACAATCCAGAGAGATCAGACTGTCAGTCTCATACTTTGCCTATCTGATGTGGCTTGATAGCAATTAATGTATCCTTTGGTTTAGCAGGAAATTATTCTGCTGGTCTCTGTTAGTAAGTATGGGTGGCACAGAAAAACAGTAAGAAACATTAATTTCATGTAATGTAATGTAAATTTTATCCCTAATATCAAACAACCAGAAATTTTTAGCAACCTCTCTTATCTAAAATATCTACTTACTAACACCTTGATTCCTTGCATTTTTTTTAGATAAAAAATAGATTTTTTTTTCCTTATCATTTTGCCAAGCTTCTATAGGTAAAAAAGATGTGTTATACTCCTGAAGCCATTTTTAGTATGTTTCTTCTCCTGCACAGAGCAAACTTCATTATATCATTTTGGCTTCTTCTAATTTACTCTGAATAGATGTTTCTCAACTCTGTTCCTTCAAAGGCAGCCCAGATGGAAAGCTCCTGTCCACCAGCTCTCTGTAAAGACAGTATGAACAGACGCTTCCAGCTGCAATAGTCAGAAACCTTATTTCCTTTATACCTCCAGGAATACACTCTTCTTTTGTTTGAAGATTGTGTGTGTATGTGCAGGGGTGGGTGAATTTCATTAGCAGATGGAAAGTCACAGGTGGTTTTTCATGGAAACATAATTAAATTGCATTGATCAAATTAAATGGCTGACAAAGATATAGCCTAGTTATCCCACCCTGAATTGGACAGATAAAATGCAGCTCCATATTTTGGCAGCAACCATTTATACTTTTAAAAAGGGAAATTAATCTGTAGTGAACTCACTTGATAATCCCTGACTCCGAATCCTTCATCAAAATTATTCATCCATCAGGTTGGGATGAGAAAGCAATTCATTTACAATTAGCAGGCTTGCTTTTTTTTATTATTATTATTTTGCGTTTCTTTTTTTCCTTTTTAATTAGCATTTGCACCAGTCACAGAAGTATTGCTGATGCTAGAGGACCCCTTCCTCGTGCTAGATAGAATTGACTCATACATACTTGGGAAGATCAAGCTGATCAAAAACAATTAACGAGGAAGGAGAGTTATTAAAGCTGAAGAGAGCTATCTAATTGCTAATACTGAATAGCCTAAGCTTTACCACAGTATGAGAGAACACACTGTAGTTGTTGTTTCATTTGTGTTCATCTCTGACCTCAATTTACACTAAGCAAAAATGTAAGTATAGTCTTAATAATCTGAGGATCAGGACTTCAATGTCTGTCACTGATATTTGCAGAGAAGTGAATTTGCTATTTACATTTCACATTATCAATCAGTAAAATGGAATCAGTAATAAATACCAGTAAATGTCTAATGAAGAAATGCTTTTGAAATTCCACAACTCTGCATGATTTCCAAGTACTGTCTCATTTATGGGAAATAGAGCTCATTTTAGGGAGGCATCAGACTCTTAGATCATTTTGCATCAATTGGATGAGTAAAGTGAAATCAGATCTTTGCAGGGCTAGGACTTGTTTCATTAACTGGTGCTCAGTGAGAACATCAAACAGAAATGAGTCTAAAAACTACCTTCAGAGCTTTCTTTCTGTAACATGGGCCACGGTAAAGGTTTTCATGTTCTTTGATGTTTCCTTGGGAGAGGTCAAAATGAAGGAAAAAAAAAAAGAGGTAGATTATAAGCAAGAGATTCACAGAACTATACATCTATTGAAAATCTTAATCTGCAGGGCTATGAATTCTGCAGCAGGATTATTTCAGCTATATTCTCTTAATTTTGCTTCAATGAAGAAAATGTGTAAATGGATAGGACATCACAAAATAGATTGTATGTTCTGTGTTAGTGCATTTGGCTTAAGCACATGGGTCAAAAGGTTTGTCCCTAGTTTCTCTTAACAATGTGCATGAAGAGTGCTTGTCCTGAAATGGTCCTGAGTAGTTATTAAAACCTAACTACAGAGGGTTTTTTTGGCATTCTTACTTCAAATTCAGCTTTGCACAAAGATCACATGCTATCCTGGTGTGGATGTTTTTTCGTTATCTGGAAAGAGCTTTACAATTGCTTCTGTGATAGACACTGTTAGGGGATGAGACAGGTAATAACAGATTGGGTTTTATTTGGTTGATTGGTTTTTAATCACAGTAGATTTGGTTAAAACAAAATTGTTAGTCATTGGAGTTCTTCTTCCTTGGGTACATATATATATATATGTAGGGGTTTGTGGGCATACTAACTTTTTCTAGGATATTCTTAGAAATGTTTGTTATGTGACCTCATATAACATTTTACAAGTATGTTATTGCAGCCATTCAGAATCTCCTGGCAAACACTTAAGAGCAGAAGGTTTCCATGTTTTAGTAGAAAACAATATGACATTTGCCCTCCTATAGCTGGAAGAATTTCTTCCTTTTTCCCAAGAGAAGAAACACACTCTTCAGAATAATCTTCCACTTGGCATAGCCACAAACACTGAGAGCTATCTCATAATATGCCACACAGAGCACATCAGTTTATTAAAAAGCACATGGGATGAAAGCAAGTTACCTCAGATGTGCTCTCCAATAATATATCTATTCAGGCAGTTTATTTGGATTCAGAGATAGTGTTAGCAGTCATGAAATACTGATTTATTTGTCAATTTTATTTTATTTTTCCAAAATTTTAAAATCTACTTAAAATAAAACACATTTAAGCAGTACAAAAGATAGCCTGGGTGAGAGCTCACATCATGAAACTGAACTTGCTTCTTAAGATCTGTGAATGCAAAGAGAGAGGATCAAGGCCTCAGCCTTTGGCAGTGCCCCTCTCATCTGCTTTTGGCTGTGTGAGTACTCCCAGCATGGCACAGCTCAAAGCCAAAATGGCAGTGCTGGAAATGGATTAATCTCCCCTGCTTGCTATTGTAAAAGACAGGAAGCACTCATCAAGCCATTTACAGCCAAGAGACATAGTACAACAGATGCTTCAGTCATCTCTTCAGTTATTAGCTAGTGGCTTCTAGGTGAGACCCAATAGCAAGGCATTAATGCTGAGTTGATGATGCTAATGCCAAAGTTAATCAATGCTTTGTTATACCTGCTGAGATGAGTGTCTGAGGGGATTTAGGTGTTCTTTTCTTATGGGTATGGTTGGACTTGGTGATCTAGGAGGTCCTTTCCAACCATGAATATTCTGTGTGATATTTCTCTTTGAGAACTCATCTGCACTGCTCCAGGGGAACCATAGATGAAGGTTGATGGTTGAGGAATACTTACACAGACAAATACTGATTTCACCTCTGTCATTGCAAGTATCAGTCTCAGCTGCAGGGGAGCAGGCATTAGCAACTAAAGCTGCTTAGCATAGTAACCATGGTACTTGTTCATGGTTCACATGTGGTACTAATTTCCACTGAGGTAATCAATCAGTTACTCTCTAACACCCTGCCTGACCCTCAGATTGCCTCCATGTCACAGGATTTTGACTGTGAACATTCAGCCACATACGTGAGTAGTCAAAGTGTGCAGAGTTCTCAGAAAGCCTTTATGGTAGTGACAAGTCATGCAGAAGACTTGCAATAAGGCCAGGAGCACAGGCATGGAGATGGCTATTTTCTATACTGACAAATTTCTTCAGGGTAGACAGCTAATTTCAGTTTTCTATGCCTTTATTTTTTCAGGAAGTCCCAGATGCATGTCAAATAGCATAGCAACTGTCTTGTAGAGTACACTGCAGTTCATCAGAAGGTAAGCTGAGACTGATACATGATCTAGATCTGCAAACTGGAACTCCACAGAGGCCTTCAAACCACAAGACAGAGACTTTACCTTTGAAGATGTCCACCTTCCCTGCTATTGTGCTGCTCATTTTGCTTGGAATTATCTTCAAAGTTAAAACAGCTAGGGCATTGTGATTATGTCATAATACAGGAAAAAGAGACAGATGTTTCTGTGAATGCAGAACTGGCCTGAAAATTCCAGATACTGCTGATAATATACCTTACTATGGTGGTGTTTCCTCCACAGCAGACTGAATTTTTGTAGGGGGTGTTTTCAGAAGGTGGGTAGGAGCTCTCAAATGTACAACACAATCCACTCAAACATCTTTTCCTCTGAACAACAATTCAACTATATTCACATCTGCTTTCTGATGATGATTAGAAACCTTCATCAAGTGGATATTTACTCACTCTGATGTATGGAAAGTAACATTAACTTCATATTCAGCAATAAACAATATTTATTATTTGGCTTTTTATTACTTTAATCATCTAATAAAGAGATAGGAACACCACCATGTGACAGGTATACAGTTGCACACTGTGTATAATGTATAGGGAATGCTGAAATGTAATTGATCTTACGTGTGTTGAGACAAAACTTTTTTGACAGTAATACAGTGAATTGTACCACATGCCATTTTATTAACTATATTCACACAGCTGAAATAAAAATGAGAGCTGCTGACTATATGGATCATATTGTCTTTCATCCACGCTGGCACTGAACTGTGAATAGTCTGTTTTATTGAGTCTTCTTTTAGTTATTTAACATATAGACTTCTAGGGGTATTTCAGGCATGCAGAGGGCACATGTTGCTTTCTAGGAGCATTCAAGGCACCTGCAACATTTGTATAGCCAATATGTCACCTATGACAGAGCAACATGTGCCTTTCCAGAACAACTGCTGAAGGTCAAGGAGGAACTTCTTATAGCTAATGACTTTAGAACTGAACTGAATTGGAATAAATTGAGTTCTTTCTCTGTTGCAGTGCTGAAAATGTTTAAATTTCACTTGACCAACAGTACAAAGTTGAATCAGCTGGAACTCCCTCTGCTTCACATCTTACTGTCTGATGTGTTTCTAAACACCCTGACATGCATGTTTTAGAGCTCTCTTGTACTATCTGATGGTTGAAAAGCTTACATGAGCCAACAATATCTGCTTGCAGGCTAGAAGGTCAACTGCATCCTGGGCTACCTCAAAAGAAGTGCCACCAGCAGGTTGAGGGAGGTGATTCTTCCACTCTGCTTCACTCTGGTGAGATCACATCTGGAGTACTGTGTCAGCACAAGAGGTTGTGAACCTGTTGGAGTCAGTCCAGGGGAGTGCCACAAAAATGATTGGAGGGCTGGAACACCTGTCCTATGAAGAAGTCTGAGAGAGTTTGGGTTGTTCAGCCTGAAGAATAAAAGGCTCCTGTGAGACTTTAATGAGGTATTTCAATACTTAAACGGGGCCTATAAGAAACACTGAGACAATCTTTTTAGTAGGGTCTATAGCAACAGGGCAAGGGGTAATTGTTTTAAACCGAAAGAGGGTAGATTTAATTAAGCTAGATGTAAGGAAGAAATTTTTTACCATGAAGATGGTGAAACACTCTAACAGATTGTCCAGAGAGATGCTAAATGCCCCATCCCTGGAAACACTTCAGGTCAGGTTGGATGAGGCTCTGAACAACTTGATCTAGTTGAAGATTTCCCTACTCAGTGCAGGGGGGTTGGACTAGATGACTTTTAAAGGTCCCTTCCAACCCAAGCTGTTCTATGATTCTATGGTTCTATGATTCTGTGATTTACTGTACAAACAGAAATGATGACCCACCCCAGGGCATCAGGCTAGTTCATGATGGCAAGGCACAACTGCCATACCACTGGAATGTCTGTGGGTTGGGTCTCAGATCAGAGTGTCCATGGCCAGGAACAGGTATGGCTGTGATGAGAATCGTAGCTCAAACAGGGTCTGAGTGCAAGAACTTCTGCCTGAAATCAGGTCCTGAGTTCAGCCCCTGCTAAAGCTTCCCTGCAGAGCTGTCTGGGAGCCTCTCTCCATGTCACCAGAAGGAAGAGAGCCTGCTTCAACTGCCCTGTGTCTAAGTTGGCTCTGAGCTCAGGCAGGCAAACTCTCAGGATGGCAGAGGATGTGCTCATGGTCCTCACAGCACAGTTGCTTATGTACAAACAGGGTACTGTTTTGAAAGATTCAGCGCTTCAGCAAGATCATCTTATCTAACTGCTTTCAACCTACTGAAATTGTGAAGTAAATTACTTTGCAGCTGCAGGATTGTAGGTGTGTGTAAGGAATCAGTTAGGAAAAGTCAGTTCAGAAAAGGTTATTTGTTAAGCTGCGGTAACTTGGCTGCTTGTAATTGCTGGTACCTTTCCTAAAGATTTTTGACTTTCAGAGAGTTAACCACCTTTTAGTGTCTCATTCTCTTCTACTGACAGGGAGAAGGAGTTAGCATTTAACTTTCCAGATTTCTCGTCTAATTTTATGAGTGTTTTGTGATGCTTAGATTCAACTCAATTCCCCAAGACATTGAAATATCAGAAGGTTGATTTTATTTCATGAATATCTACTATTGGAAATGACTTTTGCAGAAGTACATCCTTCTTGGAAGACAATTCAAAATTAGGGGATATATTTAACATTTTTGCAGTTTTTCATGCATTGACTATTACAACTTCAGGCTACAGACTGGATAAAAGTTATTCTAGTGGTCTGATCCCATAAGAAAGAATATTTCCCAAAACTTGGAAAAAAAGAGGGGAAGGCAAGCTAAATAAGTGGATTTATAAAAAAACAAACAAACAAAAAAAAAAAAAAAAAAAACAAACAAAAAAAACCCAAAAAAAAGAAAGTCCCTAGTTGTAGAAAAATGTGATGAAATTATACGATTAAATTATTTCTCAAAAAAGTGACTCAAATCAGTTTTGAATGGATACCTTTCAGAATCACAGCTTCTATTTTAACCTTTATCCAAAATAAATGACACAAACTTTCCAAGTCCATTATTATGCTGAGCTCTTTATAATAATGCTGTGGTTTAGTCTGGGGCACATATTGGCCTTTGTTAAGTTGCTTGCTGTTTAGGGTTTTTTACTTTGATTAATTTTAGTAACTATTTTGAGAAGTGCTATATATTGGTAAGCACCATGATCCCAGAAGTTAGAGGTTTCTGATTTCTACCCTATTTCTGTCATTAACTTGTTTTGAAATTGAAGTTCTCAGAGTTTCAATGCCTTCCGTTTCTCTCCTCTAAAACAGGACTGACTGTAGTCATGAAATAATGAATGCTTATGCAGAGATTTGAGAATATAAAGTGCTCTATAAATACCAAGCATTATTATTACCAGTGTGTAATGGAAGAATGCAGTCCTGGAAGGAAACCAATAATGAATTCAAAGATGAAGGATTAAAACTAATGATTTCAGTGAAAACAGAAAATTTACCCTGAGATGTCTGTGATGTATAAACACATTTTTACAGACCTATGATCAATTTAAAATTATTACATTTCACACAAATATCAGCTCATGAAAAAAGTGTGGACATTCTAGGTCATAAAGAGAGGAAAGATTGGGAGGGAGTTGTGGATTATCCTAGCTGTACGCTTGAGAGTGGGTGAACAACTGATAGCATCCTGTGAGAAGCATTCATGGTAGTACGGTTTATTGGATTAATATACCTGCACACTTTCTTCACTTGCTCATTGCTTACTTGGACATTCTTAGGGGAATGGATATGTGAAAATGAGTTATCTATAGGTTTAATAACTTTCAGGTTAGATCTGAATGCATTTCCTTACTTCCTGGGCTGAGAGGGAAAGACTTTTCATATGAAAGAATTATAGTAGGAACATGTTACTATGGAGGAAGGTTATGATTTATATCTCACAGTCCTTAAAACCTTCTGGAGAAACAGGTTTTCAAACACATTTGAGTATTTCCTGATGGCTAACCTGGGATTGTTTCCATGATGTCCTCATTTGACTGGAGTTTGTCATGATGTACTTGCACAGTGTCTAAGCAAGCTATAAGAATTTAAGATTCCACTTTTGTGGTCCAGAACATGAGCACATTGAAGCAGGGTCTTGACAGTTCTAGAGGCTGAATGTGTATCTCCAAAATCCTGTCGCAGCATTAGACACTAGACATCTTTCCTCTCATAGATGCTTTTGCAGTATAAACAATAATAACATGAGAGAAAAGCAGATTTTGAAAAACTTGTTATGTGCTACTAATCATTATAAGCACTGTAGATTAGGGTCTTATTTTAAAAAAACAATCATGCTTTTTAATAGCACAGACTACTATTATACTATAGAGAGCAGGTACAGTAATATAAATGAGAACTGGTTGGAAATTTCCAGCAAGTACTAACATTTTTTCACATCATAAGGAATAATTGTGTCTTATGAAAAAAAGGCTTGAACCATGACTCTCCATAATTCCTGGTATTATAACCATGAGAATATATAGGTAATTTTTCACTCCTTTTCTTACTCTCCTGGGCTCAGTTAATTAATATTTATACAAAATGGGACACCTCTGTCAGAGAGGACTGAAAAAAACTTTCATAATAACAAATGTGTTTGAAGGTAATGTATTGTGGCCAGCAGGTTGAGGAAGGTGATTGACCCCTTCTACTGGGCTCTTGTAAGACACCACTTGGACTATTGCATCCAGCTCTAGAGCCCTCCAACACAAGAAGGACATGATTCTGTTGAAGCTGGTCCAGGGTAGGGCTACAAAGATGATCAGAGGGCTGGAACACCTCTCCTATGAGGACAGACTGAAAGAGTTGGGTTTATTCAGCCTGCAGAAGAGAAGGCTCCAAGGAGACCTTATTGCAGCCTTCCAGTATCCGAAGGGGGCCTACAAGAAGGATGGGAAGGGACATTTTACAAAGGCCTGTAGTGATTGGTTGAGAGGTAATTTTTTCACATTGAAAGAGGGTAGATTTAGATTGGAAATAAGAAGGAAATTCTTCACTCTGAGGGTGGTGAGACACTGGAACAGTGTTGCCCAGGGAAGTTGTGTATATTCCATCACTGATGTTTTCAAGACCAGCTTGGATGGGGCCTTGTGCAACCTGGTCTAGTGGGAGGTGTCCCTGCCATGTCAGGGGGTTGGAAATGTAAGGTCCCTTCCAACCCAAACTATTCTATTATTCTATGATTCTATGATTTAATGATTTTATGATTCTGTGATTCATCTTGTTTGTGAAGTAAACAAGGATCAAATCCTTGTTCAACATCAGGCATAAGAGAGATAGAATTTGTGCAAAACTAAGTGGTATAATCACATTAGCAATTCTGTGTCATGATGCTTTCACTTAAGAATTTATTTTCCATGGAACATAGGCTGTAATTAATTGTACAGTAAATCCTGATTTTAACCTTCCTAGAGCCAAAGTGAATCTCCATAATGTGTTATCTGATCTATAGATGTTGGATAATCAGCATAAAATTCCTGAATTCTGGCTGATTTGAAAGCAATGCATTGTCTGTTAACCCTTGATCCAGGCAAATGACATTTTTTCAGGTAAGTGATGCAGCAAAACACAAGATGCAGTATTTAGTGATCACTGTTATACAAGATATCAAGAAATTTTTACATCTCAGAAATGCACATGGAATGGTAAAAGGACTAGCCATCCATCCTCAGAGAGTACTGAAATATTGAGACCCTCAAGAAAACGGAAGATTGACATTACATTACTGGTTATCTTTAGGGTATCAGTAGGACAATTTATACTGTACCTTTCCAACAACATAGTCTTTTCTATCCCCTTTGCTAAAGCACTGATGATATAGGATTCTTTTTGGTACAGATTGGTTAAAAATTGGTTTGTTACTTATGTTTTACCAACACTGCTGATGATCATGTTGCCATCAATAATGTCTTTTTCTGAAGGTTGTCTCAAGGTTTCACATATGTCTTATTCGAACCAGTTTTGTCAATGAGTGCTGGACATAAAATGAAAAGTAATTTTTGTGGCTGTTAGAGGCATCCATGTGTCTTGGTTTATTTCACGAACCTATCTAGCAGCAAGAGTTCTTGCTGGCTTAGTAATTCTAACAATAAACAAAGAGGCACCTTCAAGCTTTAAAAAAGATGAATCATATTGTGGCTTCCACTTAAAAAGCCCCCAGACTTTGCAATACTAAAGAAATGTTGAGGCCAGAAAGTTGCTGATACTTCTCTCAAGGACATTGAATATCAAGCCTTGCATAAGAACATGGATTGTTTCCTGAATCTCCTCCTGATGCAATAGTAAAAAAAAAAAAAAAAAATTTGAGACCAGATGTGTATCTTTCTGTGTGCTAGAATATCTTGACTTACCCTACAGCATGTAGAGGATTAATGTTGTATAATTTACTGTGTGTAACTCTCCAACACTAATCCTTCACTCATGACAACACAGCCTTCTTTTGATTCCTAACACTTCTTGGTAGCTCACTGCAGCTATGTGTGGGGTAGAAAGCAGTGGTTTTATACTTTGCCACTGTTCTTTCCTCCTCCTTTCCTTCCTGAATCAGCATCATACTCCTGATCGCATCTGTGCTTTGGCTGAAACTGCCCCAATAGTGGCAACACTCATCTATGCTTTTGCTCCACTCATCTCTCTTTCCCTACTCATGTATTTTTTCCATATATGAATGTATGAACATGGAAGGGTGTTTCCTTGCTCCATCCATTCTTGCTGTTCTACACTTATGATCCTCCACTTCCTCTTCCATCTAATGACAAAAGAGAAAAAATGGACGAGGTCATTGAGGAGCTGCTGATTTCTTCCTCCTTCCCACATCAGGGAAGGAGGTATTCACATTAACTCTGTTGATGCATTTTTGTTCCAAATTCCTGGTCTCCAATTTGTCCATCTTCCATGGTACTTCATGAATAATGTCCATGATCAAGATCTCTGTGCAATTCTCTTGCCTTCCTTCTGCATCCAAACTCAAGCTAGAGTTTGGATTATTCCTGCTCTATTTTCATTTCTACCACTGATTCATTTTGTTTGGAAGTTCACTTCAGCTACCTGGAACTTAGCATGACCATGCTGGATAAGAAATATGAATGAAGCAAGTAGGAGGAGACAAACATTAAGAGTACATCCTCATACCTTGCTCTTCAACCCACTCCCTCTGAAAGTGCTGTATGTGCTCCTGAGATGCTCAAGCTGCCCCACCTGAACGCCCACTCTGCTTCACAGCTCCTTGCTCACAGGCTCTGCTCATTAGGGTCGCTGAGAAGTGTTAGGGTAGTTGGAGCTTGACAGACCTTGTACATGGTAACACCATGAAGTAGAAAACCCAACAAGCTAAAGCTGACAGAGACTTTCAGAGATAACTTTTTACTAAATCCAAGGATAATGCACATGCAGCTATGAAACCTGCTGTGTGGGCACTGAGCCTGAGCTGTCTCACAGGGAGGTTTGATGCAGGAGGTAGGATGTGGTGGGATGATGCCTGGTGAGTGCAGACTATAAGCATGAAGCAGGATGAACCAAATGCTGGGAAGCAGAGCTATGTTCATAGCTCCTGGCAGCAGGCAGAGCCCCATGGGCCCATCTTCTCTGTGCAGGACTGCACAGGACCATCCAGAGATGGTTTCCACAGTCACAGGGCACCAACTGAGTCTGGTGCCTGGGGCATATGGGTACCTTAGCCCTGGGGATGGAGGAGGCATCTGCTGGATGCCCTGGTCACACAAGCATTGTAGGGTAGCTGCTGCAGTAGGAAAGCTGGAAGCTGGTGCCTTGAGAGGAGGCTAGTGACACTGGCATAAAAATGCTGGCCCAGAAATGTTGTAGACTTTCTGACCTTGGAGATATTAAAGGTTTGACTGACAAGGCCTTGATTTATTATATCTGTTTTGAGCAGGGAGTGGGACTAGGCAATCTCCAGAGGCCCCTTCCTATCTAAATTATTTTGTATATCTATGCAGAAAGATGTATTAATTTTCTAAACCATTGTATGCTGGTCATGAAAGGTATCTTGGGAACTTTCTGTGTGAAAGGGGTAATATAAATGTAATGGATTATTATTATTGTTATTATTATAACCGTTACCAGTATTAATCTTGTTTGAGAGGAAACCTCTGGTAAACACATAGAACAGGAAGTCTGTTTGCCTTGCAGAAAACTTATGCAAATGAAAACCTGTGTGCAGAAGCATAAAGAAAAAGTATTATTGCAAAAATAACAATCTTGACAGTAACATGCTGCTGCCAAACTGCCATCTCTCTCCATGAATTAATCTTTCATTTAATCTCTGGATTTACCATAGCTGTTGTGTTGGGAATACACTTACGATTGAATTGAGATCCTTTTATTATCATTCCTCTTGCTACAACATAATAAACACTTTTATTGCCCAAGTTTCCTCAGTGTGTATATTCTTAGGAATCACAAAATTTGTCTTCTACCTGACTGCAGGAAATCAATAAGAAACATCTTTTAAAAGTGCAAAGGCCTGGAGGATTTTCACACAACCAACCAATGAATGTAGTAAGTACTCTCATAACAAATAAATAAATAAATAAATAAAATCCATTAATATCTACCAGTCTCTGGTGCCTTAGAACTGAAAATTACTGCATTTTCACTTTTGTCCTAGAATAACTGGTCTTTTACTGCATTATAAAAGTTTTGATTGACTACTGATACTGATAGGAAGAAGTGTTTGAATCAAACAGAAATCACAGAATTGTAGAAATGTCTGGGTTGGAAGGGATCTCCAGAGGTCATCTAGTCTAAACCCCCTGCTGAGAGCAGGGACATCTTCAACTAGAGCAGGTTGCTCAGAACCTCG
>JANIJG010012960.1:0-30767 GCA_024611175.1 Megaceryle torquata | reverse complement strand
CAAATGCAGATAACCAATTAACCTAGAGCTTGATTTGTATGCTTGTAGCCAAACGCCAATGAAAGTAGTTGATATACATGTAATCAGATTGTAACCGCTATATAAGCAAGTGACACAGTCAGAATAAACAGATCGGCATGTAGCCATATTGGTGATTGTCGATACTCGGCCAGGATACAGCTTCCCATCAGGACTCTCTTCACTGAACCTTGAGACTCCTTTTGCCTATGTGTTGTACCAGGAGTAGAGGGTCTCCCCCATTCAGAATGACCTGTTTTCTTAACAATTTATGAGGTTTTAATTTCACATTCTCTCATATCCTCTGCCTTTCTGTTTCTTAATCAGTCTGCATAATGAAAAGCCCATGTATTAAGAAAGCATGCTGAAGTTTTGCAGCCATGTCTCCATTTACACTAACTGGTCTTTGAACCTTATTATGTACAACTGAGAATATTGAATTCACTCCTGTCAGTAAGATTTCATTATATGACATGAGGCCCAACCAGATTATATCATTGACATCTGCATAATATAAATGGAGAGAAGTTGCTGTATATAGTGGGAAACACTAGAAACAGGGGTTTTTTTCTTTGTATTTATTACTGAAGCTGTGCCAATTTATGCTATCTTGTAGTGAAGTGATTTGTTAAAAACACTCAGATAATATTAATAAAAAATCCAATTATTCTTCCTTTAAACTAAGTATAAGAAAGTTAAATATCTTGTAGAGATTCCATTGGAAACTGCAGCATATACTCCTATGGTTTTGGGTTTTTTTATTATTTTAATCACTTGTTCATATCCTGCATATCCCAAAGTGTAAATTTCCACTCTGGCCCTTGAGTCATTCTTGCCCAACAAGTGGATTATCCTTCACCAAGCAAATGTTCTTCCTGCTGTACTCAAAACTGGAGAGATTTTCTCTTCTTTCATACATCTATGAATATTTATTACTCTACTAGGTGAGTCTAATAAGACTCTGATTTAAAACCCATTGAACTCAAAAGAAGTCTTTCAGATTATTTTAATGGGATTTGATGCTGACCCTAAGATTTTATGTCAGTAGGTGTTACTGAGAGCTGTAAGTATTCTGGAGAGATACAGAATGAACACAAAGCAGCAGAGCCTCATTTGCATGTATAAAGAAACTGTATGTCCCAGGTTTCACTAAGAGCTTTTTATTTAGCTGCTATATCAACCATGTGATGAAGCTGACTTTAGTGTCTTACTCACAGGGCATCAGAACTCTCCTTATTTCAGTATCTTTTATTAGCCTACATTCTGTTTGATACCCACAACAAAAATAAGGATGTACTGTGCTGCATACAGTAGGGAGATATTTATGAGTAGTTACCTAAATTGTTGTTTGAAGACTATTCCCCAAAATAATTGAAGAAAATACCTTGAAGAGGTTTATAAAGATAAAAATCTAGAAAAGTACCTCTCAAAGTAAGGTATGTATGTCTTTTTTTATATGAGTGTGCATATATTTATAGCTTACATTTTAGCTGACAAGCACCAAAAGTTTATTGTTTGTATATGAATATAATAATATCTATCTATCCATCTATGCATTTAACTTTGAGTGACACTATGAAATGTTTATATGTGAACTTAGTCTTACAGTGGAAAAACAGCTGAGCAGGACCCTTAAGTAAGAATCATTGACAATTTTGGTTGTTATTCCAAAGCAAAATTCTTCCTTGAAATACATGATAATTTTGTTCATTTATAATGTTTGTTCAGTAGTATATTATTTTAAATTCTTTTTCCAAAATCAAGTGGCAATATGTAGCCATTTATTAGTACAAAGTTCCTTATGTCATGTATAATTTCTTGGTTGACCTATATACCACATGCATAGTTTATGTAGTGAGTAGTCTCAAAAGACCTACGTGATGACTGTTGTCCAGTCCTCTGTGGTTCCTTGGATGCATCAAGTAACATAGTCTGTCACTAACTCAGATAAAAACTGAACTCTTCAGTTGTTACTGGAAAGAGAAATAGAGATGTGTAGTTAAAGCTGAGATCTGGTTAAGAGGGCAACAGTGATTATCCTTGGCAGGAGATGCTCGCTGTTTCCTCCCTTCTCTCCCGACACACATGGCATGTCAATTATCTTCTGACCCTACAAATGGAAGATGTAAAATTACACATGAACTGCAGGCTTAAGTGTGACAGGATGGTGCGCACTGCTGAAAAATACATGGAAAGGTGAAGAGCTATTTTCAGTGTCTATTCATTTCTTTGATATTTGCAGCAATATAAAGAGATTAGCAAACAATATTTTTAGGACTTGCTTCTATTTTTATAATGTACTCTAAAGAATTACAGCATTCTATTTGACACTACCATTTAATTTGGAATTTGGAGAGGAGATAAAGAGAGGCAATATATATAAAGCTGAATTCTGTTTAACATCCAGATTCAAAAGAGATAGTTCTCTGTGTTGGAAACCTAATAGTGTTGAATATATCCTGGTAGAATTGTCAGAACATTACCAAGCAGCTGATGTCAACAAAATCAATTAAAGTGTTTTGAGAATTTAAGAATAAGAACTTGTTCACTTGGTAAGATCTCTGTATCACCTGATATTAAATTTCACTCAACAACTCTTTTACCAAGACCAATAACTTCTGTTCTTCTTAAGATGATTTTGCACCTCTGTAATTAGTGCTTTGGTACAAATTTTGCCCTTAACACTTAATAGAGTGCATGACCTTGGACTTCATCAGTTGCATCAATTGTCCATTTAATATAACTTATTTTTCCTAAGTTTAAAAAAAAAAAGAATATTATGTATAGTCTTTATGATATTCCATGAACTATGGCTCTCTATGTATTGGAAAATATGAAATAAAAGAAAAAGTAGATTAAAAAAAAATTTTTACATACAAATTTTGTTTGTGCCTTGGTACAAGATATAGAACATCAAAAACAACACATTATTAGATTGGTATTCATGATTATTGAAGTTTGTTTTTAATTTTATCTTTTAAATAATTATTTTTATAATATCTAAAAATATTTTGTAAATGTAAAAAACAAAACAAAACAAATTCAGGTATGTTAAAAAATTAAATACAATTATTACAAATAATTCAAAATCTGTCCTGAATTTTTTCATTTACTATTCCCTGTTAAATTAACTTCTTTTTTTTTTTTTTCCCCTTCAAGCTGTCACTGAAACACAGAGATAAAGTAGCTCATGTAACCTACTCATGTATTTTCACATACAAATATTTAAAGGTTTGAATTAAATTAAAAACAAACAAAGAACAAAAGAAGTTTAAAAAATAGGCAATTACACAATGCTCTTGTAATATGGACAGATAGCAAACTGGGCTATGGCTTATGTGATATTAGAAGATACTATAGTCAAAGGATGTCTTTATTCATTGTTAAGTTTTCTTGCCAGGACAGAGTACTTTGTAATGATTGGGAATAAAGAAATTCTTCTTATTCCTGTGTTAAGGCAAAAGTTGATGTGTAAAGTACTTTTTTTAAATACAAAAATAAAATTAAAAAAATCTTGAATCTGAAAAAAACTTACTTTCACATTCCTTAAGAATTAATCTACATAAAAAATCATACATTGCTTACTCCTGTTCCTTCTCTATAAGCTGGGTTTCTTGTTCAGATTGCATTTCCCTTGCAGTTAGATGACCACAGAAGCCCCCTGTAAAAGTCCAGCTGGAGTGGAGGCAAGAGGATTTCACTAAATTTTTTATAAGGTCATAACATATTCCCTCTGCTACCCTTCCTCAAGACATTTTTCCCCTGCTCTAGTGAAGTGTTCTTAATGAACTTCTCCAGTGTGGGTCCTGCTCATGGGCTGCAGTTCAAGAACCTCTCCAGCATGGGTCCTTTCCACGGGGTGTAGTGCTTCAGGCACCAACTGCTCCAGTATAGATCCCTCATGGGGCCACGGTTCCTGACAGCAAATCTACTCCTACATGGCCTGGTGATGTCACAGCTTTCTTCATGGCACATCTACCTTCTCTGACATGGGGTCTTCTATGGGCTGCAATGTGGGTATCTCCTCCACTGTATCCATGAGATACAGGGGCACAACCTGCATCATAATGTTCTCCTTTGGCTGCAGCGAAATCTCTGCTCTGGCTCCTGGAGCACATCCTCCCTCTCCTTCTCTAACCTTGGTGTCTGTAGGACTGTTTAACTAACATTTTCTCATTCCTCACTCACAGTTGCTGATTTTACCCTTTCTTAAATATGTCATCACAGAGGTGCCACCAACATTACTATTATGCCTAGCTTTGGACATGTCTGGAACTGTTTTTTTTCTGATGGGGGGGCAGCTGCTGATGTCTTCTTACAAAAGACACTCCTGTAACCTCACCCCTTGCTGCCAAAACTTTGCCATGTATATAAATCTAATAAACAGAAATAAATATTTTTTGGTCTAAGTGAATAGTAAAGAAAAGACCATTTAGTGTGATGAAAAATAAAAGCAGCGTATCTAACTCAGTCACAAAACTCATGACTATAATAGGTTGTTAGTTTATTTAGCCTGACATAAGAAAATCTATAGTATTCTTCTCCAGACATTCACAGTCCAAATTAAATAGCACTTTAACAAGAATCCTTTGTATTATGGGTGCTTTCTTCAGAAAACAGTTGGGAACCCTGAGCATCGAAGCTTACTAATAAAGTTTCTAGTACAGAAACTACTAACATTCCACAAGTTAATAAAGTAATAAATGGAACAGGTACGTCAAGTTCAAGTGTCCTGAATATACCAGTGTAGTTGTACTGTCTAGCTTTTGAAATTTTGCATTCTAGGGCTTTAGGTAAAATAACTACACTAAAAAATGTGCAGGTTTCAATTTTTGTGTTTCAAAGTCCATTTTATGAACTGCATCTAGACCAAGGGCAATATGCAGTCCATGCAATGTCTTGATTTCAAAGCTTTATGGAATAAACAGCTGAACAAGTCATTTATAGGTCACTTCTACCTTACACAGCTAGATTTCCTTCCCTCAAATGGGAAGCAAAGGCCTTATCCTAGTGTGGGGCACAGCATGTATCTGAACCATGCATTTCCTCTAATTGAGATACTGTATTTGACATAGGGCATGCCTCAGTGGATCATGAACTTAAAATCCAACAGGTGATAGATTTTTTACTTCAAGCAAGATGAAAGTCGCTGGTTTAGTGCCTCTAGTCCTAAGCTCCTCTCTGTTATTTCCATTTTACTGAAAAGGTAGTGAAGGAAACTGAACCTCTAGTTTCCATGAACAAGTTTTTAAGACAGAGTTTAACCTAAAAAAATGAAGTATGTTCTTCAGATTCATCAGGATGTTTTCAAACTTCTAATAATGTTATCTCAACCAGTATTAAATTCTGCACTTAGAAATGCAAAGTTATGCGGGACCTAACAAATCACATTTTTAAGCTTTTTTGTTCATACACTTACACACTGCATGCTCATAATTCATGTAAAGGGAACTAACAATATTTTTATATTAAAATACAGTATTAACAAGGTTCGAAGGGATTGCTTTTCAAATGTTTAGTTATAGAGATGTATATGTCTTTGTGCGTTGGTATGCAGAATATGGTCCTCTCACAAAAATGGCCATTATCTTGCTTGATAATGATATTATTGCTCTGCTATTTTATAACTTTGGAAAGGTACCATTTTTTTTTTCTATTTCAAAGTCTTTAAAAGTCCTCTATTCTTAATTATATATTCTGATGTTTCTTGTTAACTGCATAAGGAGAATGACATGTCATGGTGAGTATATTTGATATATGTTTATTTGGTGTTGGCTGGGCATAGTAGCTAGTACTGGCCTATGTTTTGGATTTATGTTGAAAACAGTGTTGATAATACAGGGATGTTTTAATTATTGCTGAGCAGTGCTTAGAGTCAAGACCTTTTCTGCTTCTCACACCACCCCACCAGTGAGTAGGCTGGGGTTTCACAAAAAAGTTGGGAGGGGACACAGATGGAAGAGCTGTGACCAACAAACCAAAGGGATATTCTGTACCATATGACATCATGTTTAGCATATAAAACTGGGGGAAGAAAGAGGAAGCAGGAGACGTTCAGAATGATTGCTTGTCTTCTTAAATAACTATTATGTGTGATGGGGCTCTGCTTTCCTGGAGATGGCTGAACACCTGTCTACTGATGGGAGGCAGTGAATTAATTCCTTGCTTTGCTTTGCTTGTGTGCCCGGTTTTTGCTTTACCTATTAAACTGTCTTTATTTAAACACCAAATTTTCTCACTTTTACCTTTCTGATTCCCCCATCCCACCAGAGGGATGTGAGCAAGCAGCTGTGTGGTGCTTAGTTGCTGTCTGGGGTTAAACCATGACAATTGGTGGGATGTTTCATTACTATAAAAAAGAAATACATACTGGAGTCATTTAAGTTATGCTATATGCTGTTTTCCCTCCTGCATGTGATTCTTTCAATTAACATAGAACATAACATAGAAATGTCTGGGTTGGAAGGGACCTCTAGAGGTCATCTAGTCCAACCCCCTGCTGAGAACAGGGACATCCTCAACTACAGCGGGTTCCTCAGAGATTCGTCAAGCCCCACCTTGAATGTCTCCAGGGATGTGGCCTGAACTGCCTCCCTGGGCAACTTGTTCCAGTGTTCTGCCACCCTCATGTTAAATAACTTCTTCCTTACATACAATCTAAATCCACTCGTTTCTAATTTAAAACCATTACCCCTCATCCTTTCACTCCAGGCCTTTGTAAACAGGCTCTCTCCAGTCTTTTTATAAGCAACCTTCAGGTCCTGGAAGGTGGCTATTAGGTCTTCCCTGAGCCTTCTCTTCTCCAGGCTGAACAATTCCTGCTGAAAGAAACTGAATATACTATTGAGTAACACTACAAGTCACTCTGTGTACAATTAAAAGTGTGTAATTTCTGATCAGATTTCCCTCCTTTGCCAAAGGTATACATTAGGACTTTAATGATGTGTGAAGATGAATCCCAGTTGTAACTGCACAAGCCTTCATAATATTTTAGGGAACAAATAATTAGCATTTGGAAATATGTGTACATCTCACACAAGCAATCTGGTTCTCCTCCTCCTTCCTGTTTTGAAGTCAATAGCCTGTGTTACATCAGCCATCTGCAGTTCCATAGACAGGTGCAGGGTCAGCATCACAGCTCCAAGCATAGAGTTCAGAGAGAGCTGAAAAAATTGCTAAGCAACTAAGGAGAATTTCCAGCATCATTTAAAAAAGCCACCCCAGCATTCTTTTCTAAAATCTGGATACTTTTGGTTTTTTGGTTTTTTTTTTTTTTTACATTCCTCTGGATATGGCTTGTCCAGAGATAACAGCATATGGGCTTGCTTGCAATTTTTCATTGTGTTGGAATAATGAAAAATATATAAGGCTTATGATAAAATGTGCAGGAAAAAAAAATCAGTTTATTGAGGACTTGGCATGTTTTGGAATTAACAGACTATTCTACAGTATTGATTGCCTTAGAAACATGATGCTACTTTCTAATAGCTGCAGGCACTAACCAAAATGCTGAGGTGGTGCAATGTGCCAAGTAAGTATGGGGCAAGAGACTCTCCAAATCTTACATACTGTTGCATCTGCTCAAATTTTTTGTCATCTTTCTATTGCTTGAGTGGGCTGAACCATTCCTACAAACTCCACTCTGTACACAGTCTTATCCCTTTAACTGCAGCCTAGAAGTGGGGTTTTAGGCAAAATAACACCACCCACTACATAAATAATTATACAATTGACCAGTGCACCTCGGCAGAAATAAATTCCATTCCTGTTCACACAAGCATGTGGTTCAATGAAGTACACAAATAGATGTTTTATATATATTTAAAGGTACTGTCATAAAGTCCATTAGTGATGGGCAAATAATATTTTTCATCAAACATCCTCTTCTGAAAGTATAGCTATTGGGTGAAATTCTGTTAGTAAATAGGAAAAGAAATATCCTGATTTAGATGAAAATAACTTCCTATTTTTTTCTTAGACTAAATCCAAACAGGCTTACTTAGAGAAGATCACTGAATTTGTGTATGCATGTAATTAAATCATAGATGGTATTTCAGTTTATCAGTAAGAAAGACTAGCCAAGTCATGAATATGTTTTCAGTAAAAAATGCTTGCTAGATGACACTGTCAGCAAAAAAAGGAAATTATCTTCTTTAATTGGGTTCCAAACTTTTGACCTCAAAATGTGAACTGATTATATAAACTTCTAATTATCTACCACTCTTTCTGTTTCAGTAAAATGACCCTATATGACCTGTCTACTACTGTTATATAAGCATAAACATAATATATCTTCTTTTCAGATTTAAGGCATACAGTTAGTACATTCCTAATATTGCTTCATTCTCTTGTGTGCACTACTCTAGCTAATACATTTGCACTGTTTAATTTCCATTTATATGTTGATATTTCATAAGACTATCCATCAATTCTGGGAATATAGATCCCTAGTCATGCACAAATTTTGATCTGCTTCTCATTCTATCTACAGACAGAATCACATTCATATTCTGAATACAACTTCCAAATTAAAATATCCTTTTAAAAAAGAGAATATGAAGTCATTTTCAGAAGCTGTTCAGTTTGATAATTATTCTCTTCTGTGTTAACAATCATATATTTGATATTTAGGAATCAGAAGTAAATAAAAGACTCAAATCTTCCTTCTTGCCTTCACTTGCATGTTCATCTTATTTCTGGCTTATTACCTTTTTCTGTGCCCTGAAGGTTGGCAGAATGGGTGCTTGTGTTCTGCTGTTAAAACTGGTTCTTTGCTTTTGAGAGTTACATGTCACAAGCAGGCTCACTTTTTTGATTGAGAAAAAATCTCCGATGCTGACCAGTGATTGTTAAAAATGAGTAATCCAATCTGGCTGTCCTCTGACATACAGGGAGAAGGTACATTCTTAACTTCTTCCAGTGGACAAACATGAGGTGAAACTCTTGTGTAGAGTAGGCAGAATATAGGTGTCTTGTCACATTGTCATGTGTTAGGACATGACCTTATATTTAGCTAACTAAATTCACCATGAGAAGCTGTTGGACACAACTTAAGAAATAGCTGGACACAGCAGATATGAGAGTGAGAACCTGACAAATGGTTTTGGTTGTGCTGTGAAAATGCATGGGAAATGTAGAGGAGATGTAACAAGAGAGTACAATTAAGTTCAAGCAAACTGCTGGCTGGCATACTTCTCTAGTCAAACCCTGTCCTTTTATTACATTCTACTCCAAACTAATTTCTGTATCACTGCATCCCATTCTGGTTATGAGTATGTGAATGACTGGTGACCTTCAAGAGGGCCTAGTCAGTAAGTAGTATGACAGATATGAGTACCAGCCACTGGAGAGAGAAACTGTGGGTCTGAGGAACCCATAGGTCTATGACCTGGCTACTGATGGCAAGCATATTGTGTGTGGCAGGATGTGGAGTTGAACCACTAGCAGACTTCAGACTGGACTAGCATGTAGAAGGACACCAGCACCTGGAAAGACTCAATGTCTCAAGATCCAACAAAGCAGCTGGGTGAGGAGTCTGGGATCTGGGCAAAGATAATAGATGGACTTGGAGTCAGTGAAAATATGTAAGACATGTATGGATGTGGGTGTGTCCATAAATCCAGAGAGTGAGGGTATGTGTACAAAACCACTAGTGATCTTACATCCTGGTCTGTGTGAGCATGTGCACGCATGTATATGTGTGTGTACCAGGGATGTGTTGTACACCTCACTGATGGTTGGACCTAGGCCCAGGGAGCCTCTTCATCCACAGGCCTTGGATGGCAAATACATCAAAGTCTGAGAGGGACCAAAGTAATCTCTACAGTACTAGGAAGGACAATTTCCCTGACTCACAAAGCCTAGCAGGTCTCGCCACCTTTTACAATAAGCTAAATGTAAGTCAACATGTTAATCAGATTGAATGCTAAATTCACCTCTTCACCCTTAAAAGAGCATTCAGCAGAAAAGTACAAGATGAGGATGATTTCTTTTCATGAGAAACACATTGAAAATTTGATGTCATGACTTTTATCATCTTCTGTTAAGGCCTCTAAAACTATAGCAAGTTAGCTATGAACAAATAATACAAAACAATTCCATCTTATTATTTAACGTATACACATCCTGGTTATGTAATTTAATATCTAAACAAACCTATTTCTAAAATTCATTATCATTTGCTATTTTGCTGTTTGCTTCCACTGCAAGTCAGAAATTTAGTGTATGAAGTGTCTTAGGAGTCTGCAAAGCCCAAGAACTGAGTATAAGGAAACTTTCTTACTTTTTAAATTTCTTATATGTATTTTGACAAATGTGTTTGAAATAACATGACAGATGACTGATATGCATTTACTATTTCTTGAAGTAAATTATTTTGTTTCATTTCACTAGAAAATTAATCACCACTGGTTTAGTTTCCATGATCTATGTAAACTAGGTTCCAAGCACACAAACAAATTTACCTTCTTCTATCCTGCGTCACTACCAGCTATATTAAGCAATTTGCAGATAAATCAGTAATCACTTCCTTTTATGTTTAATGTAATAATATTAATCATGAGTGAACATACTGAGTAATCATATGTCTGTAATATGCAACTCCCATAGGAGCTCTTTTGTAATTTTCTAATTACAACCATGACACAATATTATACAGTAAATCTAAAATTACAGTTTGCTGTTTCAATAATGCTTTAATTCCCAAGCTGCAGCAGCAATACCTGTCCTCCTTCTTCTACATAGTCTGCAAGATTGATGATGACAGATAAGAAAAAGGCAAATATGTTTCAGAAGTGATGAAAACACTAGTAAATTTGATGTGGATAATTTTCCAAAGAATTAATGAAATTTTTAACTTTTCAGATAATTACAAATTTACCAGGAAACCTCCCCCCCACATTCTAGTTCTTGCTTATCAGCTGATATACAATAATAATAAAGTTGATTAAACCCCAAGCAGAGTAAAGCAAATAAACTGTAACCATCTATGCCACTCTGATCACCTGAATTCCTGAAAGTTTTACATCTACTTTTTGTTTCTCATTCATCCATGAGGATATAATCACAAATGTCAACACTATGAGGAAGGGTAACCAAGCTGAGAAGCCAGTGCTGTAAAATGAGTACAAGGGGATACATACTTAGGTCTGCAGTCACCAGAATCATGGCTCTGTCACATCACCTAAAGAAAGGATGATTTCTTTCTGGTCATATTTTACAGTTGTAGGGTTATGCTAACCCTTACCCTACAATAGGCATCCATAGAGCCTTAGGAAGGCAAAAGCACAACTAGAACTCAGTCTGGCCACTGCTGTTAAAGATAATAAGAAATGTTTTTATAAATACATTAACAACAAAAAGGGAGCCAAGGAGAATCTCCATCCCTTATTGGATGCAGGGGGGAACATTGCCACCAAAGACGAAGAAAAGTCTGAGATGCTTAATACCTTCTTTATCTCAGTCTTTAGCAGCCAGACCAGTTATCTTCAGGATATTCAATCCCCTCACCTGGAGGACAAGGATGGGGATCAGAATAATTCACTCATAATCCGGGAGGAAGCAGTTAATGACATGCTAAGTCAACTAGACACCCCCAAATCTATGGGACTGAACAAGATACACCCAAGAGTGCTGAGGGAGCTGACAGAGGAGCTTGCCAGGCCACTCTCATAGAATCATAGAATCTTTAGGGTAGGAAAGGATCTCTAGGATCATCAAGTCCAACATCCATCCTAACATCTATCTATCCACTAGGCCATAGCCTCAAGTGCTACTTCTACTCATTTTTTAAACATCTCCAAGGATGATGACTCCACTACCTCCCTGGGCAGCCTGTTCCAGCGCCTAACCACTCTCTCAGTGAAGAGTTTCTTCCTAATATCTAATCTAAACCTCCCCTGATGCAACTTGAGGCCATTTCCTCTCCATCATTTATCAACAGTCCTGGTTAACAGGGGAAGTCCTGGATGACTGGAGGCTTACCAGTGTTACACCCATCTACAGGAAGGGCAGAAAGGAGGATTCAGTAAACTACAGGCCTGTTAGCCTGACCTTGATACGAGGAAAGATTATGGAGCAGTTCGTCTTGGGTGTGATCACACAGCAAGTGCAGGAAAATAGTGGATCAGGCCCAGCCAGCACAGATTCATGAAGGGCAGGTCCTGTTTAACCAACCTTATCTTCTATGATCAGGTGACCCACCTAGTGGATGGGAGAGAAGCAGTAGATGTTGTATACCTGGACTTTAGCAAAGCATTTGTCTCAATTTCCCATAGCATTCTGCTGGGGAAGCTGTCAGCTCATGGCTTAGATAAGTGTACTCTTTGTTGAGTTAAAAACTGGTTAAATGGCCGAGCACAGAGAGCGGTGGTAAATGGAGATAAATCCAGCTGGCGACCGATCATGAGTGGTGTTCTTCAGGGCTCAGTCTTGGGGCTGGTCCTGTTTAACATCTTTGTTGATGATTTGGACAAGGGGATTGAGTGTACCCTCAGTAAATTTGCAGATGACATAAAATTAGGTGGGAGTGTCGATCTGCTTGAGGGTATGAAGGTTCTGCAGAGAGATCTGGATAGGTTGGACCAATTGGCTAAGGTCAGTTGTATGAAGTATAATAAGGCTAAGTGCAGGGTCCTGCACTTTGGTCAAAACAACCCTTGGCAGCACTACAGGCTTGGGGACAAGTGGCTGGAAAACTGCTGGCAGTAAAAGGACCTGGGGGTGCTGGTGAATAGCCAACTGAATATGAGCCAACACTGTGCTCAGGTGGCCGGGAGGGCCAACAGCATCCTGGACTGTATCAGAAATAGCGTGGCCAGCAGGTGATCATGCCCCTGTACTCAGCACTGGTAAGACCACACCTGGAGTACTGTGTACAGTTTTAGGCACCGCAGTGTAAGAAAGACATAGAGGTACTGGAGAGGGTACAGAGAAGAGCAGCAAGACTGGTTAGGGGTTTGGAGAACATGTCCTGTGAGGAGAGGCTGAGGGAATTTGGTTTGTTTAGTCTGGAGAAGAGGAGCCTGAGAGGTGACCTTATTGCTTTCTACAACTACCTGAAAGGAGGTTGTAGGGATGCGGGTGCTGGCCTCTTCTCCCTCATAACTAATGACAGGGCAAAAGGAAATGGCCACAAGTTGTTCCATGGGAAATTCAGATTAGATATGAGTAAAAATTTTAGTAAAAGAGTAGTTAAACATTGGAATGGATTGCCCAGGGAGGTGGTGGAGTCACCATCCCTGGAGGTATTCAAAAAGCAAGTAGATGTGCCATTTCAGAGCATAGTCTAGTGACCATGGAAGTGTTAGGTAGAAGGCTGGACTTGATGATCCTGGAGGTCTTTTCCAACCTTGATGATTGTATGATTCTATGATTATATAACACATAGTTTATTTATTATATTAAAAATTATTAATTATTATATCATCCCATGATCATAATGGGCATATTCTATAGACCTTTGTCAGTGGTCTTATTAGAAGGTCTTTAAATCCTCTGTCCATTTTTTAAATTCATGTTGTTTCATCATAGAGTACCTAAAGTAATCTGTTTTTCTTTCAAAGCAAGCATAGCTCATGAACATTTTTCTTAAGATTTATTCGGTACCTGATGGTTCTCTCTTAATCCTTAAACTCACATGACAATTTTTCCAACTAAGTATCAAACCAAATTCCTTTATCTTTCAATTGTTATATCATGTTTTGGAAAGTTTTGAGTTTGAAGTTTTTCTGATTTCCATTCATAAGAGTTTCATCTTGTCTTTCCTATGGAACAGGCACTTCATTATCTAAGAAGGAAAGGATTTTTTATTTGTTTAGTTTTTAAATCATCTGTTATTTACTATTAAATGTATAATTTTAGTTAAAAATGTCCTTAGAGATACACAAGAAATGGAAGATCTTATTAAGCAGACTCTCAGAATGAATACTTTTCCCATTTATGTCACATTCTAACTTCTTCCAAATCCTAATGGAAATCCTTTCTTGGTTTCATGTTTGCATATGCTCTACTTTTCTTTATTGAGTGTTTTATTCCAGGAGTTTTAATTGAAAAATAGTAAAATAGTCTTTTTTCTACATATTTTGTTAGTGAAAAGATATGTTTAATATAATAGTTTCAGTTATAATTATATAATCATAATGATAATTATATAATCATTGTAATCATATTTAAAAGAACTGCACTATGGAAAATGATTGAATGTGTAATCTATTAAGAGAGAAAATAGTATGGAGAAAGCATATTGAGTTAAATTCCATCTTACTTAATACCTTACTTAATTATGTGATTTTGATATCTCTGGTATGTTCTGGGTCACTGTATGCGAGTCATATTTGGACAAGACACATCTATTCACCAGGTTACCCTGCAGTATTAGCTTTGTCACTGAGATCACCAATACCACTGTTAATTAGTATGTTAATATATGACAACTGTCTCCCCAGTGGCTTTCTTTTAGCTTTAAATTAAGATTTAAATTCAACATATAATATAAAGCTTTGGTTAACCATGGGAGTTTGACCCCTTTCCACTGTTTACAGTGATCCTTGGGCCCCTTGAAAATGCTGGGAGTTTGGTTTCAGTGTTTTCTGGGGGTTTGTTTGCGGCAACAATTAACATTTGTTTTTCCCAGAAGGAACCTTTGTAGCTGCTGACACTTCATTTTCATAAAAATAATTTTCTGAAGCTTGAGAATTTATGAAACAAAGACTAGTGGTAGACATTATAACAGCACTGAAGCAGGAGATTTGTGAGGTCTGCCCACTGTGCTCTTGTGATCTTGTGTTCAGCCTAGAGTAGTTTTGAGGGGTCAAATAGAGTAAAAATATGGACTTAAGGGCAGAAAATAGGGCAGTAGTCAAAAAACATTTAATTTAGTACAAAATTCTATCAATCTGTCAATGTCAGCTGCAATTGTAGCTGGAGGCGTGGTGAATACTACCAGTAATCCTGAGTGGAGTTCAAGAGTGGAAATTTAACTGCAAACAGGAACAGTGAATTTGCACAGGAGACCAACATAGTTTGGTGTCACTTCCTTAAGCCTAAAGGTCTCCTGAGCCCCTAGAGCTGCATGAGGGTCTGGGCTGCTCATTCTCAGCCCATGCAAGCTGAAGACGTGCCTTGGACTCTGAGACTTAATCTTGTTAAAAAAAATCCCCTCTTGTATCCTGTTTACCTGTTGCTTAATATACAGAATGGACAGGAGCAGATAGTCTTTCAGAAAGGCAAATTAAAAACTGTGCTTTCTATTACCAAACTATTATTTTCTATATAATTTTCCTAAGGCTAAGTCTAAGGATTATTTCTCTGTAGGCCTTTGGAAATGATTACGTGTATTGCAGAGGTAGTCCTTTTAGATGTAAATTTAATTATTTTCCTATTACTGGTTTAGAGACTGAAGGAAAAAAAAAAAAAAACAAACAGGGAATGGAAGAAGATTTAATATTTACATTTTTTTACTGAAGTAGCAAAATCACATGCCGAATACTTTAAATAAAATAAATTAATAAAAGTTTCAAAATATATTCAACACTAAATAAGAAGAAATACTGATTATCTATAGATGTAATAAGACTATATTATCAATGGCAAATTATTATCCTAGAGAAAAATATACTACACTATGTCCAGGCCCTGAAGGTACCCCCAGACCTGCCTGTCCCTGCCCAGCCCCACTGGTGCACCTCCTGACCTGCCTTTGGCCCAGGACCCCATGTCAGCCCCCTAGTGCCCATCCATGGGCCCATGTTCCAGCCCACAGGGAAGTGCTCGATTCCTGGGGCTGGGGCTGCTCCAGTGCCCCTGGCTGCTCTGTTCGTGTCTGGGAGATGGGATGGGCCCAGGCTGCCAGGGCATGCCCTGAGGCATGATTAGACTAAGACTAGATTAGACTAAAATTATTGCATTTCATCATCTTGGTGTGGTCTTGAAAAGGAAGAAGTGTTATATTTTAATAACTCTAAGAACTTTTCAGACATACCTCTATCTCTTTTTTTCAGATACAGTATTCTGATTTGGGCTAGCTTGTCATATAAAAATGAATTCAAGAGCAATGGAAATTGATGGCAGAATGAAATTAAGGAGTGGGCAATAACCTCTAAAATAGTAATTGAAATTTACTTAATCTCTGAGAATGAAGAAGAATGAATATGATATTGCAAACTCTGTCTTCTCAAAGTAATTCTGAAGTTTCACTTAAATTTGAAGATGGAAAAAAAAATGTCATGGATAGTTCAAACCAAAAATCCTGAATGCCTCCTTCACCCTATTTACAGTGGACTTTATTAAAAGCCAGGAATAATTTCATTTTTAAAAAAATTATTCTAAAATACCAATGGCTGTTATTTGGGATGCAAGTCTATGCATTAGTTATTTCAAAGAAAACTGGAGCAACCATGGTATGTAATTGTTCATGATGATCTCTCCACAGTAAACTGGAGAATAAATCTTTTAATTGTATCTTCAGGTCTCAGAGGTTACAAAATTTTAATTTCTACAAAAATATTGTTTTTTGTTTCCCTTTGCAAGTAGAAAGAACTATAGCACAACTTTCATATCTGTGACCATTTAACTTAAACTGACAGTTAAAGCTGTTGCCACATCCATAAATACACCACATTTATTTAAACTAATCATCTATTTTTCATTAGCCATCATTAGCAATAGGCTGACATTTGCTCTGAACCCTAACATGTGGTGCTTAATATTTTTACATAATATATTAGCTAAACACCTGCAAGGACTGCTGGGACTGAATTACTTCTTATGCTTTTAATCCTTTGAGAGAAATAGCAGGTGCTGTGTCCAGTGCCTGCCAGATGCCAGGAAGATTAATTAATGAAATGTGAAAGAACCTAAGCTTGGTGTGTTTGAGCCATGCCCAGTGGAACAAGATATACAAGTCTTGTACTAGATAAACCCAAAAGTTAAATGTGAAGCAGTATCTTTTGATGAATGAACTAAATTAAGACTCACTCCATGCTTGTTCCTCTGATATTTCAGTGCAAGTCAACTAACTAGGTTTTGATAATTCATGAAATCTAGAACTGTAGGCAACAATGGGAAAACAAAACCCACAAGAAACTTTTCAGTCAGAGCAAGATGCAAAATAAGATAACTTAGAATTATCATGTAATTGAATTTCTGACACTACTTATGAAGACGGGATGTGTTCATTTGTTTTCTTACTTCAAGTAAGAAAGTTTAAAAATATAATGTAACTATATTAGTATAAAGTTCATGTCATTAAAAATGAAACCAAATTGTTTTCAAGCAAAGTGGTTTTCAAGCAAAGTGGTATCTAATAGTCTATCTATCGACATTGCCACAGAACATCTTAAAAAAAAAAAAAAAAAGGTGGTAAGTTCATACTGATAAATAATTAAAACTGTTAAAAGAACAGTTTGATTTCACATCTATTTTTGTCTATCTACCCCAAAAGAACAATATATAAAACTGTAAGATACTCAACTCTTCTTGGGAAATATATTTTATTTCAAGAAGTAGAAGCTTTAAGTTAACTAGCATTGGAATGTTTCCTCAGGATATAGTGATATTCATCTTTTTCTCAGTACAAAATTGAATGAAGAAGTAATCATCACTGACATGTAATTCCTATATCATTTTTATCTTTTATTACCTACCCCACTCTGTTGGTGCAAAGATTGAGATAAGCTACTTTGTAAATCAAAACAATGAAGTGATCCTGTTTAAAAATAATTTACAAATATTTTATTTCTATTGAAATCATCCATCAAAAATATTTTCTTTCATGAATGCATTGGTTATTTTTACTACTTAGTGATGTTTCACAAATTTGTTTCCTATAATGAACCATTCTTGAAGTATTCTCACTACTCTTACCTCTGAGCACATGATACCTTTTTATTTTACCTGTAGGTCACCTGAATCAAGCCAATGATTTCTAAATCACATCTTAGTGATTAAAACTGAGGGTGGGATAAATATAAAATATTGAGTACTCTTCAAATATGTATCTGCACTAGCATATCTGAACAGCTGTTCTGATCTGAATAAAAATTAAAAAGAGAGATGTGAGCATAAAATTCTAAGAATTCTCTGGGATGACATAATTTTAATGTAGTAGAAAATGCAATTATAGTGTTTCTTTAGTTCACTATTAAAAATATGACTGCACCCACAAACTGATTCCAAGGGAAGAAGATTATGTAAAAGCACACTTATGTTGTCGTGCTCTTTTCACCTACCATAATTAAGTGGGTTTTGTTGGAAACAGTTGTCACTGAAAAACACAAACTTTATTTTTCTCATAATTTTTCCTAGAATTTCCCACCTCCTATTAAGGATTAAAAAGTCTTATGCTATTGATTGAATTACTTATATAGAATAATTTTTACTGTTAATTATTCAATAAAATACAAACCACTTCTCATTATAAAGAGTAGGACAACTTCCCAGGACACAAGTCGGTTTTGAAAAGAGCTCATGGTGGTTGCATTAGTTTTTGTTTGTTTTAGTTATTCCTTCATGGAACCTTAAATTTAGGGGTTTATTTATGGCCCTATTAATTCAGATACTATTTATAATCAGATAAAAATTACTGTTGTCTTCAATTAAATCAATAAAGCCAAAATTATTAAAATCCTTTTACACTTCAATATTAGAAAACATCCATGATCAGGAAAGCAGCTTAATGTCTGTTTAATATTACACATATTTATTTCTAAATACTATGGAAGTCAATGGGGTTTATTGATACACTTTAAAATCTTATATGCCAAATTTATTTTGTACACAAGGAATGTCAATTAGGAGCTTAGTTAATTCCAGAAAATTAATGACATCCAGCAGCAGAATTATCCATATTTATGATTTACCAGACTAAATAATTATTTTCTTTTCTATTTAGTTTTAAATATTTTTATCATTAACATTCATATCCTGACTTCGATGAAAAGTATCTTATATTTTTATAGTAGTTAATTTTTTCATCTAAATAGAATTTTATTAGGCAGTTAGCATCTGATCTGTTATGTATCACTTCCATGCTCTGGGCCATTATTTAATTTATTATATATATATATATATATATTGTATATATATATAAAATAATTTATTATACTGCTGCATTTGCTTCCACATGTTGAAAAGTCTTCACTTAAGAAATAGGAATTCACTTCCAAAGAAACACTCCGTGAAATTCCTGCCTGCACACAAACCAGTAGAAGGCTTACTAGAGCAGATCTACAATTCTGTAGGAACAACACCTTAAGATTCATCTTGCTGAAGTTTGAAAATATGAAATATATTTTTTAATGAAGCAGGAGACCTAAGACTGTTTATTTTCATCAACAAGTTCAGTCTTATAAAGGCAGTCATCTTTTGTTGAAATCAGGGTGAAGTTTTCTAGCTACTTTATTTAGTGCTGAGTAAGGTCTCAGAATATACTGCATACATGCTTTCAGCTTTGTGCTACACTTGAGCAACTTCTATTCACCAGTGCTGCCTGAAAGAACTTGAAGAGGTTGTTTCTGAATGTTATTATGGGAGGTCAAATGCTCCTGCATTCCATATGTATGTTGTGGTATTTAGAAAGTAATTCAAAGTGTGTTACTGCTAGTTCAGAAAGGGAGGGATATTTTGCTCAGACTTTTCAGTATATTAATTGTTAACATTTTCCTGTTTTGGTCAGTAAGTAGAAAATATTTACTACCGCTTTTCATTAAAATTTAAATTTAGTATTTTGCTTACCTACCTGAAACAACAAAAAACTGCAATGGTTGGTAAAATATGTATCCTTCCTAAAATTCCAAACTATAAAGTATTTTTTTCTGCTGGTTTTGATATATATATATACACATTTAATTTATAATTCTTTCCTGAGGACAAGAAATATCACTGAAGTTTGATAGTTTGATCTGTATCTTTAACCATGAACACATAAAAATGTGCTAAACTACCAGCTAAATAGGAAGCCTGCATCAGAAAATGGTCAACCAATATGAAGCTTGGGTCTAGATTTTTATTTTATTCTTTAAAACCAGAGTAAGATAAAACCTTGTTTAGTAGAAAACATTTTAAAAATGCTCCAGTCCATTTTAATTCACACATAATATTTCAGGATTCCTCTATGTCAAAAGTATTTTATATATCAATAAAAAAAAAACCCAAAACCAACCAAACCAAACCAAAAAAACCACCAGCAAACCAAAATAAAATAATAATAATAAAACAACAATTAAAAAAACTCTACCCAAAACAAACAAACCAACAAACAAAAGCAGCAGAGAAGTTTTTCTTCTTTAATAAAATTATTTCACTTTTAGTTTTAAATTTTCAATATACAGTCCCCAAATAATTCAATTTGGAAGGACTACAGGAGATCTTTAGTCCATCCCCCTGATCAAAGCTGAAAGGTGAGCTGATCACATTGCTCAAGGCTGTATCCAGAAAAGTTTTGAAAATCACTAAGGACAGAGACTGCACAGCCTCTCTGGGCACCTTGTATCAATGTTTAATTATCGTCAGTGGTGGTTTGGGTTTGGCTTTTTAATTTTGGTGGATATTTTTTGGTGGTGGTGGGTTTTGGTTTTTTTTTGTTTGGTTGGTTGGTATTTTGTTTGTTTGCTTTTTGTTTGGTTGGTTTTGGGTTTTTTTAGATTCAAATACTTAGGTTTCATGACCAAATTAAAACCTATGTAAGAATGAGACATATCTGAAAATGACGATGGTTGAGGTAATTTTGCTGCACTAGTCTTACAACTTGATACATCATTTCATACTTGTTCAGATAATATAATTTATATAACCTGGGTGACTTAATATAGTACAGATTCTCAGCAGGAGCTCAGCTATGGGAGACATGTAGTATTAAAGAATTCTTCTCGTGTGTGTTGATAAAATTCTTCCTATCATCAGAAGTCAGATCAGATATTAGTAATCTGATTTTTTGAGTAGATGAATATAAAGTAAAGCATATGTGTTACGTGCAGTTTGGTGGGTGATTGAATATTAGCAGAGAAGCCAAAAGCAAGCTTTGTATTTCCTGGTTTCAGCAACTACACCCTATACTGATATTTGACAGTGACCAGAGTTTTGTTATCATATGTTACCATGAAGTGTATGACCCTTATCACCAAATTTCCTTCACATTTCTGCTTTTTAGCTTTTCCTGCAGTATTTCATCAATCAATGTGAAATATGTGGACATAAGAATTCCTCCTGAAGACATCTCTCTAGTACTATCCCTTTGTTGTATAAAGTGTACCAGACATAAACCTTTGAAGACCCCAATTTTTGGTAATTTTTTTTTTTTTCTATAGAAAAGCCAAGTCTAACTTTACTTACATGGATAATAAATCTTACTGTCAACAGCTAACAGTTAAAAAAGTTTCCAAAACTGAAGGAGCTTATGTTGGCTTGTCTTGTAACATGATTGTAACTGATGCTCTGGACAACATTCAGTGTTTCTGCTGACAAAATATTTGCTGAGTTTATTCACATGTCAGTCTCTTCAATCCTTTGCTAAAATGCTGTAGAAAGCTATCTTTTAGAAAAGTTTAGAATAATTTATTGTGCAGCAAACAACAGCTCCTATGCATGAAGCAGAGTATATTTTGCAGTTATTACAGTAAGACTTGGTATTCATGTTTATTAACAGCAATGGATGAAAGCCATCTGTACTTGTTTATAACTTTTGTTATCTCAACCTCTTCTAAATTCTGTTTACTTATCTGCCTCTCATAGCTAAACTTGTAATAATTTGTAGTAATCAATAGAATCATAGAATGTACTGGGTTGAAAGTGACCTCTAAAAGTCATCTAGTCCAACATCCCTGCAGTAAGCATGGACATTCTCAACTAGATCAGGTTGCCCCATCAAGCCTGACCTTGAATGTCTCCAGGGGTGGGCCCTCCACCATCTCCCTGGGCAAGCTGTTCCAGTGTTTCACTACCCTCATAGTAAAGGACTTCTTCCTAATGTCCAGTCTAAATCTACCTTTCTCTAGTTTTAAACCATTGCCCTTAGTCCTAATGCTACATGTCCTTGTAAACAGTCCCTCCTCTGCTTTAATATAAGTCCCCTTCAGGCACTGGGAGGCCACTCTAAGGTCTTCCCAGAGCCGCTTCCTCCTAGGCTGAGCAACCCCAACTCTCTCAGCCTGTCTTCATATGTGAGGTGCTCTGATCATTTTTGTGGCTTTCCTATAAGGTGTTAGTCAGTTGGTTAAAAGAGACTGTAAGTGATATAGTAATTAAATTTTGTTTATTGTATCTTCTCATTTGGACCGCAGGTGAAAAGATCTTTGTTTTCCAAGTATGTTTCAAAGATAAGTGAACCAAAAATATCAAAGACTCCTCTGAAAGTCTTACTTTCAAAATCATCATGGTCCACTTAGCTTTAGTGAAAACGTGAATTAGTCAAAGAGCATGAAACATTTTTGTTCCTTTAGCATGTTGCTTTGCAAATGTTAGCTCTTAGTAAGTATCAGATGACCAAGAAATGTTAGAACTATGTAAGTTATGTTATCATATAAGGGGCTCTATTTTGTGTGCATTTGTGTGTATGGAGATTTGAGTGCCAGCAAGTGACATCAGACCATGGGTTAGAGGGACCATGCTTCTCTGGTGACACAGCTAGAGTGAGTGAGTAGCTGGTTTTAATGGTAGGGCTGGGATGATGGGCTGAAGTCAGTTGTGCCTGGGTGCCCAGAGCTAGAGAGAACAGAATAAAGGACATCAAGTGCTAGACACCAAAGTCAGAGCAGGAGACAGAGGTTGGTGTGTCCATGGTGCAGCACCTGGAGTGAGTGTGGTTGTTCAAGTGACTATGTGAACCCTAGATCAAGCTGGACTAGCCAATAAGTCAGTGATTTGGCCTGGGAGCCAGGAATGTCTCCAATGGCTAGGTCAGGGGGAAGCTGGCTGTTGGGAACTGAGGGACTCCTGGACAGCTGCTGCAGAATTCATAGGTTCTGGGGGCCCCAGGAGGCAAGACCTATTAGTGTGTGCATTTGTGAAAGGGAGTCTACATCACCAACTGCAATGGGGCTCCTCCTTTAGGTGCTCATGGGTCACATACCAGCATCTGGGAAGGACAAGGAGCTGATGAGCTCCTAGAGAGACAAGGTGTCTGAGCCCAGCTGCCAGGGGGAACCACATTATACAGGTGTGTATATATTCCCACTAACAGACCTTCATCTGGGTCAGCAAGAGTGGGAAACAGCATGAGGCCATTGATGCTCTTTCCATTCATGTACATGCTGAGTGTGTGATCAGTAGTAATGAAAATATGTATATATATATATTGTGTATAGTATGAGCTGCCTATTGGGAAAATGCACACATGCTTGCAACTGGAGAGACCAGAGGGCAGATGCAGCTGCTGCTGCTGTCTGGTATGGGTTGAGAGAACCCCAGGGCCTATGGAATGCTGCAGAAGGAGGAGTTGTCTGGGCTCCAAAACCCACTGGATTTGGATACCACCTAGTACATCCCTGAGTTAATAAAAAAATTTGCAAGTATCTGGAAGACTTAACCAGAGCAGCACTGGGGAGTGCATCATGGCTTGACCAAAGACAGAGTATAAAAAAAAAAATAACAAACCCCAAACAACACAAAGGAAGAACTCCAGGCATCAGTCCTGAGCTGATTTCAATCCATGTATTCCTTCCTGGCTACTGGGGATGCCTGGCATCATGACAGTGATCATATCACAAAGGCCAGTAATGAGAATCACATTTGTATTGTGAGTCAGCTGCATACTGCAACTCCTATGCTCTGAGTGCTGGGTTTGTATTGAGATTTAAGTGCTGTACTTGTGATTACCGTATCACTCTTCTAAATCCCATGCAACGTCAAATAACTTCACATATGTAACTTTTGTATTAAACATTAAATCCCCAATATATGAAACATCTGAAAAAAATGGTCAGTCTTGGACTCTGATACCTCTGTCAGATAGTACATCTCATCCTTTTTCAGTTCTTCTCAACTTAGTTAAAGTTCAGAAAAGAAAAAAATACACAACATATTTACATAAGTTCAGTAAAGACTCGCTAGATTTCTGGAGTTAATTTCTTGAAAACTCCCTTGTGGCTGGCTGAAATGAGCTGAGTAAGATGAGAGTAAGTTTTCCATTACAATACTGTCATGGCCAAGGAACTGGCAGGATAGAGTCTCTGTTTCTTTCTCACTGAAAGAAGACACTTTCTGCTGAGTACAAAGGAGAGGCTCATATGAGGAGACTGCAGAATCCAGACCCTGCACAAATGCTTTCCTTCCCTTTGGCTCATGGCTATAATACATTAAACAAAACCCTATTATCTTGGCAGCTTCACCCACCTACAATTTAAGCCACCTCTAGGGAAACAGCATACACAGCCATGATGAGCTCAAGCACAAGGTCTGGGTAACTAAAAAAACTTTGTGCATATCTGATAAATACATGGATATATTACTCGGCTGGGTTGGTATGTGCTCAGAAAGAAAAGCTACTCTTGGACAGATTTAAAGAATCTTCACCCACAAATACAGAGTGGTCTAAAAGTGGTAGTAAGGAATGAATAATGCAATATATACTTTTTTAGTATCTACTGGACTCACAGATCTCACTGTTCTTCATATGTTTATTTAGGGAGACAAAGGAGGATGGTGGTAATATTTTAAAAGCTTGTAAGAGAGGGTTATATTTCTTAATTAATTAGTAATGTGTGTCCGAGGAATATGCATTTCTTTAGCTTGAGTCTTAAAATTATTTTCATTCTGATGTTTATATCAGATTTTCTATTGTCTGCTGTTCTAATTATGCTAATTTGATTCTATATAGCATCAGAAGTAAATTTCTATTAGAAAATTTAAAACATTAGTTAAGCAATATCCTGTTTATTTCAAAAGATTGTAGAGGTTTTTTTCTTCTTTTTTTCTTTCCCACATATAAACAAGAAAAAAAAGATGTGTGTGTTTGTGTAAAAGCCTGTATTATTACACTGTACTGTTAAAATGTTTAAAGGGCTAAACAACAGAGAAGAAAATTTTCAGTGTGTGTTTTGTTTTATATGGTTTATGATACATATTATTACTGGAGTGATTGAAAAATCCAGCTAAGGTTTTTAAGCCAAATAACAATTCAAATAATTCAAAACTAGACAACAGTGAAAAAAAATATTCCTGCTGGGGAGAAGTAATGAGTTTATACTCTTAAAGAAAAATAAAATGGTCAAAAAGCTGCTGGATTTGGAGAGGGTACTTAAAATAAAGAAGGTCATTCTACAAACTACTCTTATCCCCAGACCCAAGCTTTGGAAACCAAAGATTTTCTGATTATTATTTTGTTAATATAGTATGTTCAGAATTTTCATTGCATTCAGGTCTTATTAAAAAACAAACAAACAAACAAACAAAAAAACCCCAACAACAACAAAAAAAACTTTCACAACTTCAATTCAATAAAGAATGAAGTATAAAAATGTTATTCCTATACTTCTTAGTATCCAAAGATTTTTCTCTCAATAGAAATGCCTTAAATCTAAAACTTTAAAAAACTTTCCTTTATTTTAAGAATAACTATGAATTTCAGAAATTAGCTACATTATTTTCCTCTACAATTTTTAAAGTAACATAAAAATTGTGAACTTTTACTTTTATAGAGGGATAATTCCAAAATGGTTCAACTCTTCATAAAAGTGCTTTTCATGCTTGTGTGAGGGAGAATACATACACAGAAATTTATGTAGATATATTCATTCAACACTCAAAACAGCAAAAATTATCAGATTTTTCTTTTGGACATTACCAGTTTGGAGGGAAGGCCTCATTTCTGCAGACCTTCCCAGGATCAGACCTTCTTAGAAGCCCCTGCGTCTCACTGCTCCTGATGAGCTTGATGGAAATATTTTGCAGAGACAGCTAGAGTAATCTCTCACAGAATTTCTGAGTTTGGGAAGAATTGTAAGGTGCTATAACTCAAAGATAAAGATATAAGATACCACCTCTAACATCTCTGCTTGGAAGGTCAGGTCCCAGAGGACTTTCCCCTTCCCCTCTGGGAAATTTTGTCTTTCTGTGCTCAAGGCAGGCCTCTGACAGGAGAGGTCTGTTTGAGAAGGCTTGCCTGGCACTGGACCCCTTTGATGAAATTTAGGAAGAGCCCTCAGCAGAAGCTCCCTCTCTTTGCCTGGGAGCTGCTGTGAAGTATCAGCTTTTGCCCTTGGTCCCTGCTTGAGCTGTGCTGCAGCTGTGCGATGCCTGATCTCACACCTCCTTGAGTCTGACCTGCTGACTTCAACGTTTTAGCCTGATTTTGAACCCATCTCATCATGACACACTTGCAGGGTGACCACAGCCTCTTGGCACTAGCATGGCTCTTCTGGCACCTCAGGGCCCATGGGGTAAGGACTTTGCACCATACTGTTCTGTGCTCCCACTGCTTCCCTACCCAGCCTCATTGGACAGCCCCCACCCATTGCACCCTGACAGGAAGCTCACTGGCACCCATTCAGCTTAGGTTAAGCACAATAATACTCCTATGCAGAAAGGAAAGATTTTTACCTTTGTGAAAGGCAGAAGCTAATTGATAACTAAAGTCACCAGTATGTGGTGTCCTCAAGGATATCCTGGTGAGCTACTGAGAGACAAAATACTGGGTAGTATCAGAGCTGGAGCACCCACCTCCCATGAACAGGTGGATTCCTCAGCTTCCTTAAAGCTCAGAAGTGAGAAGGAAGGATAAACTGAGCTCCTATCCCTCCCAACAGTGAAAAGATCCTTCTGTAGAAAGGCATCTGTGCTGACTCGCACCTCTTGCTAAATTCAGCACAAGTCTAGCTCCAAAGCTGTGAAGAGTCCCCAGCCTGTCTTTTACTTTTCCAGGCACCAAAAATACTTATTCTTGTTCTTCATAATAATAACATGTTATTCAGGAAATAAGAACATAAATATGTATAATTCATTCAAGCAGTCAGGAAAAAAAAAAAGTGGGAATATTGGTGTAGACATAAAGAAGGGATTTTATACTTCAAAGGCTTTTCCTAGCTGGGTCAGCTGGTCTAAAGAAAGATATTCTTAATACATACTGCCATAGACAACATGATATCAAGGATCTTTGCTGTCTGGAAATCTGAAACCTCATAATTATCCTATAAAATACATCTAGCAGGCAGGAGGGAAAGTGTCCTGCCCCTTCCAACACATTCAGAAGCCTCACAAACCAAGAGTCATTTTATCCCAAATAATACAGGCTGACAGAAATAACATCAGAATTTCTCAGTGTCAACAATCTTAATGCATAAATAGGCAAGCTGAATTTGTAACTGGGAGAATTTATTTCCTGGGAGCCCAGAAACAGCTTCTTCTAAGTGTGACTCTTGATCCAGATTTAAATCAAAGTTAAGATTAGTCAGGTAATCTGGGGAATTTGGATGAGCCATTTTAGTTTCAGTCGGTGACCTGACCACAGAAATTAGCTTTCATTAGATTTGCATGATGGGTTACCTATATTCCTTTTGAAGAGATTCAATGATCTTTTAAATGGAAAATAAAATCTAAAAATAGATTTTTGTGTAATTATTGCATTTTATTAACCTTTAAGCTATGTTCTTCACTGAAGAAAAGTGAAGTTTGTTATTTTCAGGACCTTGTATTTGCTCAGATGCTACCTCTCTTCATACAAAGAAACAAAAGAAAGAGGAAAAGAAAGTAGAAGAGATAAATTGGAATGAAATTACAGAAAAAAATATTATTTTTTTTAAATAATGCAAGATATTTTGAGATATTAAGGAATGTTAATTCTTACAGGAATCACAATTAATTTTCATATTTCAGTACAAATCCTCTTCTTTTGCTTTCACACTAATGGTATGATGATATCTGATTAGATTTCTTTTCGGATCTTTAAAAATAGAGCAAAGAGTAGATTGTCTGGGAAAAAAAAGAGGGTTATTTTCTATTACAAATAATCTCAGGCACTATTCTGACAGCTACCAGAATTGTTTCAGTTTGGAAAACCAAAAACATTAAATACCTCATTTGAGTCATTTTGGTAACAATGAAACTGTTGAAGGGTCTTAAGAATAAGTCTTATGAGGAGCAGCAGAGTGAGCTGGGCTTGTTTACCCTGAAGAAAAGGAGGTTGAGGGGAGACCTTATTGCTCTCTACAACTGCCTGAAAGGAAGTTTTAGCGAGGTGGGTGTTGGTCTCTTCTTGCAATTCACAACTGATAGGATAAGAGGAAATGGCATCAAGTTGTGTCAGAGGAAAACTTCTATACTGAAAGGTTTGTCAGAGATTGGAACAGGCTGCCCAGGGAGGTGGTAGAATTACCATCTCTGGAGGTATTTAAAAGACATCTAGATATGGTGCTTAAGGATAGGTTGTAGTAGTAACCCTGGTAAGGTTAGATAATGGTTGGACTTGATCTGAAAGGTCTTTTCCAACAACAGCAATTCTGTGAGTCTATGAAATGGAAAGGTTCTGATTCAATAAGACCTTTATCTCTCTGTTTTATCTCTGCTTTCTCAGTGGAAAATTAAAATTGAGGAAGCTTGTGTCTAATGAATTGTAAATGGTGAATGTCATGTGAATTAAACACCTTACTGGTCACTTTGATGTTGGTTTTTTTTTTTCAAAATATTGTCTTCTTACCACCAAAACTCAACCAGAAACATCAGAGGTACCAAAAGGTACAGGTTGACCACATGTTCATTGTAACATTTGTAATATCTTTCCATGTGACCTAGAACAGGCTGTCCAAAGATACTGGGAAGCCTCCAGCCTTAGAGATATTTGATTACTGTCTGGACATGTTCCTGGACAATTGGCACTAGGTGAACTCGCTTGAGCAGGGGGAGTTGAACAAGACAACCTCAAGTGGTCCCTTCCAGACTCAACTGTTTTGTGATTCTGTTACAGTACATTGGAATTGCTAGCAATAAAAAATAATACCCCCTTCATTTAGATTCTCTCTCACACACACACCCCCATTCCTATCTATGCAAACAGCTGATCAAACAAGATAAAATAATAAAGGTACATTCAAAATTTAGTCTGATTTGGGAAGGAAGAAACACTCAACCATGTTTTAATTCAGGAGAATGGCTAGGCTTAGGGATATATCACTAATACATCAATATGTCTCCACAGAACGGGAATTGCAACAGAGATAAACTGATATAGTAGACTAGTAACTCAAGTCCATATAACCATAACAGAAAATGTATTCTATAGTTTATGCCTTAATTGAACGCTACTCAGAACAAATATCACATTGAAGACACTGTGAAGAGAATAAGCTCTTCTGGCTTTAATTTTGTTGGATTTTCTCTGTAAATATTAGATAAAATCTATAATTTATTGGTTTGGGGTATTTTTTCGTCATTTATTGTGGGTTATTTTGGTTTTGGTTTGGGGGGGTTTTTGTGTGTTGTTTGTTTTGTTGGTTGGTTTGGGTTTGGGTTTGTTTTGGTTTTTTTGTTGTTGCATTTACCATTTCCCCAGTAGGTTTTCTAAGGAAACTGTTAACTTTAGAATTCCTACAGTACCTGGAGCATCTCTGAAGGATTTATTGCTTTCCACAGATGTGCAGAAAAGTTAGCATCATTTTTTCTCTTTTTATTGTGGATGTATATTCCACAATTCCAAGTTTCATCTATTCAGAGTAGAGATACTTTCCTGTCGTAGATGAGTAAATGGGTCATCTTATTTCACAGAAGTGTGCAGCTGTAGCACTCAACATTTCCATGAGATAAACTAGTTGGAAGGGATATGATTTGAAATAATATAGATGTATAAAAGCATAAATAAATTCTTAAGGTTATTACAACTTTTACAGTTAAAAGAAAGAAGGAACACTGAAAATTGCATTTTAAAGTTATAAGCACTCCAAGGAAAGCTCCAATGGTTATGAATAACAGAATTTTCTCTCTTACTATGTAAGATGAAATAATAGTTACAAGGAAACATGAAACTCATTTTTCTCTCTGTGTACTGGTATTTTACCTATCCTTTTCACCTGCAATCCCATAGCTCATAGGCTTAATCATTCTGTTTAGCATAGCTTGCTAGAAATGTAGGTCTTTATTCTTATGATTTCCTCAATAATTACTTATTCTTCTCTCATTATTTTCCATTTTAGTCAAAGAACATGTTCACAGATAACAATAAAAGCAACAATTTAATTAAATTTTAGTCTTCCAAAAATTAATGATTCTTCTTTTTCTAGGACTTTTTTTCTTTATAAATGAATGAGCAAATTATATTTCATTTAAGCTATTACAGGACACTCTATTTCTGTTGATCCAACCAGCCACCTCAGTCTTTTGGCAAAGTGAGAACAATTCTTTTGAAGGCTGAAGGTAGAACATGTGGCAACTACAGGAATCTAAGAAAGGGATATCAAGTACTAAATCCAAGGTTCTGTGATCCTTTGAAAGCTTGTAAGATTCTGTCATGGTTTTGCCCCATCTGGAGGCTGAGAACCATGCAGCGCTCACTCATGTCACCCCCCCCCAAACACCACCACCACCCCCTGAAAGGGAAGGAGAAGAAAAGTATAGAACTACATGGGCTAAAATAAGGAGATTTTAATACAACAGTGTAATGGGAGAAATAGCAAACAATGACAACAATAATAGCAATTAAATATTAATAATAGTTAATTAGATTAGATTAGATTAATTAAATTAAATTAGATATTACTCCTTATACAGGAGTAATATAGAATAAATCACACTGCTCTGACCACCCACCAGACTTCCCATGCCCTTTCTGCCTC